>PVIY010012415.1:0-62068 GCA_004026745.1 Myrmecophaga tridactyla | reverse complement strand
TTTTTTCTCTATTATTGTTTTATTTCTTTTTCTGATGTCTTTTTATTTCTTTCTCTAAATCGATGCAAATGTTCTAAAAAATGATGAATATGCAACTATATGATAATATTAAGAATTACTGATTGTATATGTAGAATGGAATGATATATTAATGTTCTTTTGTTAAGTTTTTTAATTAATAAAAAGTTTAAAAAAAAACTTACATTTTGAACAACAGTTTATACAGTAATATTATAAAACTATACACTTTTTAAATGACAAGCCAATTTTTTCTTAATATTAATGCAATTAAAGTATATGAATATTTGTAACATTCTCTCCTAACTTCTTTAAGTCTTAAACTTCAACTTGAAGTAATTTTTCACTGCTAAACTCAAGGAAATTGAGATTTCCAAAGGGAACACAGTCAAATTTATAAAAACAAAAAGATAAGTATTCTAGTGCTTAATTTTCAATATAATTTCCATATTGTTAATTATGGCTGAACTCAAGAGTATTCTGTAGCATAAAACATACACAGGGCTTAATAAATAGAGACCTAAAACTGCAATTGCCTTTACTGAAACCAGTGAAAAATCTATATACAGCAATGAAACTAGCATGCAAATAAAAGAACTGTCAGGACATCTATTTCCTAAAAATGAGCTTACAATAACTATTTTAAAGGCCGTGTGTGGTCTCACCCATATATTTTGGCAAGATGCACTTTCTCCGACCACAGCTAGATTCATCCAAAAGCAGTGGCACTGGAGAGCCTCTGTCTCACCTGTCAAAGTTGAAGAACGTTGTTCCACAGACCACCATGAGTCCATGGAGAAAAGCCACAGTGCTACAGCTGTTAGTGATAAGAAGTCTCTAACTAAAGGAGAAAATACTTCAAATAATTAAGTAAATCATCCTTAACAGAGACACAGGCAGACAATAATATTCATGCTTAAATGATGAGACGATAAACTGCGTCAGTGCTGAAATAAGATATTGACAATTCCTATATTGAAATGCTCAGAGGGAATCTTTTACAAGTAACAACTAACAGTCTTTCCTATTCTGCTGTTGATAAAATTTTTAGATATTTATATAAAATACAAATTTATATATTTATATAACCTCAGAAAACTATAAATTCTTCTAAACTAAGGTATTAAATTCATTAAAATTACTGATGTCGGACAGTTAACAGCATGTTAAATCCTATAAATTAAAATTCATAAACGAAAACCCTAATTTTTTTTAGAAGATACCTTAATATCTTTTGCAACTACATTATAAAAGAAGTTCACATTTTTGTTTTAAACTAACCTCCCTACCGTAAAGCATATGGACTGATTGGGTAAGCTATAGGTAGGTTAACATAAAGCAAAAAGAGCAAGAAAAATGATTACTTTGAAAAGAAACATGTCTCAGTGGACAATTCAAGCCCCCTCTCCATCACAAGCCTGGCAATAAATGATAACTTAAAAAATGTAAAGAAATATATATAGATATGTAAAAAGTTTAGTAATCACAATGAATAATTCAAATTTTAACTTATTTTTCCTGTTAGACAGCAACCTTCTATAGCCTTACTTAATACTGAAACAGTTCAACTGAAACAGAAAGGGAGTACACTTTTGTACCATTTCCCATGAAAGCTAAATCTCAAAAGGTTCTCATTATAAGACAGTTTCACCTACAGCTAAGTCCCAGAGCACAAACCGTGTGGCAAAGTTACAATCGGGCTCCAATATACTATGATGGCCTACAGTTTCATTTACTATATTCTCTAAGTACAAAGGTTGTAAAAGATTAGTTTCACTTTTCCCTAGATATATTTAGTACATTAACTAGCATAGTTGGGATATTTTTCTTTGGTTTTGTCAGTAGCATATTTGATATAAATTTTATTAAGTGGTAGTGTATGTAACATTGCATTGTGGGTAGTAGTTTCCTGCTTTGGCCTAGCCACATCCTCAGCTGTCATATGAGTATGTATCCCATATTTTTTGCAAGTTCTCGCCTTTTTTTCCTTCTTACAAAAATGACAGCATTAGAAGATGAATGATTCTAATAATTACAAGGAACATGAATTATTTATATAGCTATATTAAACAAGTGTGGATCACTCTGCAGGTCAAAGAAGAGACAAAGACAAAAAGTAACCTCATAAAGTGTTAATGACATGTGAAACAATGTTACAGTAAATTAGTATCAAGGGAGGTTAAAGGAACAATTAAAAACAGTTAACAGAATGGAAAGTTCTGTGACCAGATGCCAATACAAACAAACAAGGTACAATATATCAGAACATAACAATGATTTGCAATAAATATTACAAGATTCAAACCTGCTAGGTATTCATTAATGAGGATTAATATCAATATTCCCTAAGAAAATTTTAAGAATCTACTTTGAGACTTTATAAATATCAAAACAGAGAAAGCGAAACCAAAAAACCTGAAGTACAGTGAGGGGTAGAGAGGGAGAGACACGGAGGAGAAGGAGGGGGGGGGTGGGACTGGGAGGGAGAGAGAGAGGAGAAAGAGTTTATTATTTTCAATGTCCACATTATCTCACATTTAGACAGGTAGCTGCTAATACAAACCAAGCCAAAATTGTTCAAACAATTAAGGAATTGGTATTGCTTTGGGTTCTTACATAATTCAAATGAAACTAAAAAAAAAAAAAACTTAAATTACAGAAAGTATCACAAACTGCTACCATACACACACCCACACATATGCAAATAGTATATACACAGACATATATACCCCATAAAAACAAGGAAATGGAACTAATCTCTCCTAATCAATCATAGTTTAAAATATTAATGAAACTATAAATATTTACTAATACAAAAAACTTTAAATCATTACTATAAGGGCCAATAAATGCTATATAAGCTTGAACAGCTATACACAGGTCAAATTTCAAAAAACAAATTATCACATACTAAATGGAAATGATAAATATGAAAGTTCTTTGCTAAAGCCTCATACTCTGTGAGAACATTTTAAGCCAGATTAGGACATCTACAGTTTATAAAATTCTAACATCAAGTTTTGCTTCTATTGTTTACAAGTAACAGCAAACAGGACTACAAAGCAATCCTAAAAAAAATAAAATAAAAACAAAGAAATGAGCACAATATTGATAAACTAAAGCTTCTCTATTAAAATATTATAATTAGTTCAGAAAATAACATATAATTCAAAAGGCAACAATGAAGGTATGTGCAGCATTGAAAACAGTTTATAGTGTTTATTTTTTCTAAATGTTTTGATATTTTAATAAGTTCAACCCAGTCTAACAAATTTTATTTGCACAAGGTAATGGGAAAGCAAGATACTAACTTCTTCACTTTTTGCAATTGACTTCAGGTTCAAAGGTATATTTCACTTCTGTGGCATTAAAGTACTTGATTTATACAGTAGCCTTAAATTTGCTGCTTACTTAAACATAGCAGGCACTGACATATCCCAAAAAGGATGAAGTTTGAGGGTTTTAAAAGAAAGGGGGGGTAAAAAAGCTGAGGTTTTCATTTCTGATGGTATAAATCTATAATCAAGAGCTTTATTTGCACAGGAACTTTAATGAATCAGTCTCTCTTAATCACATGTAGTAAGCTATTTCTAATGAAACAAACAGTTACTAAATGCGTACCAGTTATACTTTTTTAAAAAAATTTTAATGCAAAGTGACAGCTGGACACCAAAGAGTATATATTTTCGACTTAGAAGAAAAATACATGTGAAAAATAAATATACAGACTTTAAAGCATATGATTTCACTATCTTTCTGCTGCCAGACTTTGATAGGCCTCACACAGGACAGAAAGGAAAGGGCACACTCAACATTATCTACTGAACTTTTTTGCAATAGCAATGATGATTCTGACCCAAAGAATTATGTGCAGGAGGATAACCTGCAAAAAGAGAATAAGCAGTTAGAAGACACAAAGATGTTGAAAATTACTCGAAGTCATATAAGGTCAACGAGGGGTGGGCAGAGGAGCAAAGCATACATAATAAAAAAAAAAAGTTTTAAGAGAATATTCAGCAAAAAAGCTGGGTTGTCAGAATATCAGAGGACCCTGATGCAAAACTACAAAACTGATTCTAAGAGAAGGAAATCATTTACTTACCATACTGTAACAGCTACTTAATTTTTTTAAGTCACCTAATTCTGCTGCTATTTTATGTACAGAAGAATCCTATGTTTGGAAATTACACAAATTGCATGGAAAAAAACGCACCTTTTAATATACTTTGCAATTAGATATATCGATCACACCAGCACACTTTCTTTTTTTTTTCCAATGGGCAGGCACCAGGAATCGAACCCCAGCACACCTTCTTTATGAACAGAATAAGTGAATAATTTCTTTTCTCCTTTTTGCATGAATAAGTGCATGTTTAATCAAAGTTGTCAAAGTTGTTTTTTCTTTAACTTTTCAGCGTGAAATCTGTTTACACACACAGTAAAGCATGACAAATCTACATTTAAAATAAAACATCAAAAGGAATTTCTGTTTGGGCGGGCAACAGTGGCTCAGTGGCAGAGTTCTCGGCTGCCATGCCGGAGACCCAGGTTCGATTCCCACAGCCTGCCCAAGTGAAAAAAAAAAAGGAATTTCTGGTTATCACTAAAAGTTTATTATGAAAACCTTCCAGACTTTTCAATAATTAAGGATTAAAATCAATCTATGTCTTCCCAATGCATTCTCAACAAATCAAAATTCTTTTAAAGAAAATTTTTAACATGTTTGTACAGTTATCTCTAACATAAAACAACAGCATATAATGAATTGTGTTAGGAAGACAATATTTCAGCTGAAACACCCTTTCAGAGAGTTTCCCCAGCCTTTACTACGTTATACACCTAAAAAAAATGTTTTGTAAATCACAGTCTCCACCCACCCTCTCAGTCATTTACTTCAATGCCACTCCCAGTTACTATCACACTAGCAAGAAGCCTGAGACATGCAACTTCAGTGGCATGGATAAATGACAAAAAATGTCTAGAAAATTGGACTGTTCAGCTTTATAATTTTTGTTGAAAAATGCCCCATCACTTACAACTGATGAAATCAGGAAGCCCTATTCATAAGTATAAAAATCACTATGATATATAATCATCCTAATAAGAAAATGAGTTCTATACATAAATGTCCAAAGAGGCAAAAAACATCCCAAATATGTTTTCAATTTTTTTCAGGATCAAAATTAGCAAACTGAGATGACTAGCATACTCTGCCTGTGTGCATTATTTTTTACTACATACATTTTTGTAATTTATTTCAAAGCTTCCATTATAAACAGAAAATACATTTTCCATTAACCCACTCCATCCTGAACTTATACAATCTAAATTACAACGTATTTTATTTTATATGTTTATAAGGTATTTAAGATGTCTTATCAAAGACTCTGTCAAAGTTAATAGCCAAATAAACTATTTAAAGAATTATACAACTGAACACATTTCCTTGAAAGTTAAAAATTATTACAATCATAAAGGAAACGAAGACATCCACTAAACTCTGCAATTCTTGCCATTCATTTGTATAAGACCCTCAAACTAGTCATAACATAAAAGTTATATATTATAAAAGATATAAAAAATACTTTAAATCTTTATTGTAGGATCTGCTATCTAACATTGATAATACATAAACTAGAGACATGATTTAATATTTGTACAAGAATCCCTAACACTTTCATGACAGCCAATTACAGTCCAGCCCAACAAGCAGTTTGCCACCAGACCTTAAGAAAGGTAAATTTTTTTATAATGAATTACAGGTTCACAAGTTTAAAAAGACAAGAAAAAGAAAAACAGAAGAACTCTAGCCATCCAGCAAATATGAAGCAGACCCCAGAATGTGATACAATCCAAAGATGTAAATTATTGTAAATCATCACTGTTGTTCAGAATTTCACACAGCCACTTGAGCCAATTTTGCTGATTTTTCCATAGACACAATAATGAACTAAAAGAAAGAGGCAAAAGAAAAAAAAAGCAGGGGGGGGGAATGGGGGTGGTGACAGAAAGGAAAGACCTTAACTGCAGACTTCTGTTCTAGAAATGCTTAACCTTCAGGAGTTTGGGCTCCTTCAGCATTTGTATTCTATCCAAATCCTCATGAGTCACAAAAATTAAAAAGCTATATCCTTTTGGATGCCAGGAAGGGCCTTACCACAAGCCTTTTGTCAGAGAGAGAGAGAGAGAGAGAGAGAGAGAGAGCAAGAGCAAGGGGGAAAAAGCCACAGTGGTAGGCAGTCCCACTTTACTTTGAGTACTGTGAGGTCACAAACCACATGATTCTGTCTCTCCAGTAATAGTGCTTGGAAAAAAAGGAGTTTTAAAGCTTTTGCTTTTTTGGATTGTGTGAATGCTTCATTCGCCTCACAAACAACCACAGAACCACAAGTGCGGTGCAAACTTTCTCCAGGAGGACAGCAAGAAGTCTCTGGTTTTTAAATGGTTAATCTCCGCAGGTCACTACCAGCCACCGAGACCAACAGAGTCAGTGAGTGCTCTCTAACCACAGTCTATGCAGTAATAGTAGGTCCTTCAAATATTTGCTCATTCTCTTTTTGTTTTGTTTCCCTGCTTTTCACATGTTACCAGCTACATAATTTCTTGACAGAAAAAAATAAATATAAAGTCTATGTACTCCAGGCATATTGTAAAACTAAAACAAGGTTTGGGTATGGTTTGTATTTCCAGTTTAAGGCTGCAAGCAGTATTTACAACAGAGGGTACAAGTTCTATCTGAAAAAAAAGGAGGGACTATGGCATCAAACAGCCTCTTCAGCACAGTGACACCATGTCAGCAAAACTTCTTTTGGGGTAAGTGTTATCATTTTTAAAATCCTATAAGAGATGAACCTGTTAAACATAAACGTATGTTTCTTAAATTGCTAGCTTTTCAGGATAACAGTATATTAAAGATATTAACAATAATACTATTTTGTTGAAGTAAAAAATTGGAAATGAAATTGATGTACATATCTGTATATGGCATCTGTAACTTATCTAATTCTCTGAATAACGTGAAATGGACAAAAATAAATTATTTTTATTAATCAAAATGTTTTGGGGGCTATAGAAATAAGAATGCTAAAACAGTAAAGAAACAGCTTAATATTCTCATTTAACCCTCTCTGCAATAAAATGAGGCACTAAATTAATCAAAGTATTACAAATTATTGGCTCCAGAAGCTCCCAATATTTGAGCAAAAACTTCAAAATGGAAGCAATCTTACAAAATAACCGAGCACAGATTTATCCCAACATTATGCTCTACTATGTAAAACAGAGAAAGAAATAAATGTACAATACAGTCAGTATTTGAACCAGCTCAACTAAAAGAACTCTATTTATAATTTTAAACTAAGCACAAGTTTGTTTCTAAACAACTATATAACTGAACCATACATTCAACAAAAATAAAATTGCACTAACTATATCATAGCCATTTTTAAAACCTCTTTATAGTTGCCTAGGATATTAAGTTCACAGAAGTCTCTAAAAACTAAAATGGAACTCTATTTTCCTATATAATTTTAATTTTACATTTACACTGTTATCCATATGTAGAATTGTTATAAACACATAGCAAATACTGAAACTTCTAAGATTCTTTTAGTAACATTCTTAGACCTACCAAAATGAATACCATTTTAGCTCATGAAAAATAAAGCTCTATAAGAATACTCTGCATGATTTTAAAGAGCCATGCCTATTAATTTTGCTGGAGTTTTAAAAGAAAACAGAAACAATACAGTCTCTTAATTAATTTCAAATTAGTACTCATATAGATAAGTAAACTACTCCAACCTTCATTAGTTGACACAGTATCACAGCAAAATATCTAAACACTTACAATGTTTTCTTTATGATGTCCAACATGTTCCAAATACAAAGCAAGTTTTGAAAATATCCTTTTTATCCTTTAAAACAAATCCTTTTGCTGTGTATACCTTTGTAACTTACAACTATTGATTGGAGTTTCCTTTACTCCTCCTCCTCCACACATTTTAACTGGCTAATACTTGAGGATCAGTCTTAGTTTAGGTCAAATAGAAATAATTAAACCTGAAGGGGGGGGAAGTTTCACTTAAGGGATGAGGAAATATACTCTATATTTTGCAAAAAAAATCTAAAATTATTGTAGTGGCTCCCTCAATAGCTGTAAGCGAGCTCCCTCAGCAATATAATAATCACAGATTATTTTTAAAACTTCATGGTGGGTAATTAAGCATTAGTCTAAAAATTTCTGAATTAAGAAAGCCTAACATAAATATAACTAGACTGTATTATACCCCATATTATAATTATAGCTTATGCATGGGAACTTTTGCTGTTACTACCTAAGAGATGAGGGAAAAAAGCTGTTTAAAATGATTGTTAGTAGAGGGATAACTTCAACAGGCACATTAAGCAATTAAATTACTCTTTAACAATATTACTCTTTTGAAAAAATACATTTTCTAACCAGATGAGGAAATAACACAAGCTTGAAGGAAATACTTTAGCATTGGAAGTAAAGCTATTAATATTGGCACAAACAGTATGTTAAAATGCTCCTTATTTGATTATATCAGAGGTTTTATATTTCCCTGATGTTCTTAATAACCATTTCTAGTTAAGATTTCTGAAACTTGACCAAGTTTCTATACAAGGAATAATTGTGAAATAAGCAGATAAAGATCACCTTCTATTGCATATCATATTTTTAATTAGACATTATAACTAATTCTTCCTCTTCTGAAAAGTGGATTTCACACCCTCCTAACCCCTAACCCCCTCCATAGCATCTTAGAGCCTAAACAGAGAACTTAATATGAGCCCCCTACTTCAACCTAATTACAGGTGGGCAGTGGACAGCATATCTATGTTATCATCATACTGCAAACATTTCCCCATTCTATAGTCTAATTAAAGTCTAAAACATCACTCAGGCTTTAAATTCTAAAATGATGATTACAAGCACCAACTAATGCAGTATCCAAAGTATGTGCCCCAAACTTGTGGAATAGCTAAAAAGAAAGTTTAAGGCTTTCCTAGGTGAGGAACAAACCACATGTTAACTGACTGTCTCTCCTCAAATATGAGTGAAAAATGTGTGTGTGTGTCTGTATGTGTATGAAAGAGAGAATGATTCTTTCTCAGTGTCCTTTTCAGAATACCATTTGCCTTGAATTAATCAAGAAATTTTCGAAATCTGTACTCAAAATCTTTTTTCATAAATAAAGCATGTTGAAAATTACAGATATGACTCATGGAGCATCATATAAATAAAAATTTATTTATGAAAATACAACGGCTAACTAATTAAATGTCTACATGAAACTTTTGCAACTTACCATAGCAAATGACTGAATATAATGTATGAACCCCAATTTCCAAAACAATAGTTATGGTCCATATAATGATAATTTTACAGTTTCAAGCTCTAATAGTGACAAAGTGTCCTAACTGACTTGTAAAATAAGACAGCTAGATTTTAAATTCCAGGGGGAAGTATTAAAAGGGCAAAAACATACAGAAAGACCATTTTAACATATATAAAATGCTAAAAATGCCAATGCAATTCCCAAAGACTTGTATTATAATTATTTTAAGTTAGAATAAATATTCCCAATTTTACATGGAAAATTATTAAAATTTCACTTTAAATTTTTTAAAAATAATTTTAAACATATTGAAGATACAAAAGAGAGCATAGAAAGGACCTTTTTGGTCTATGTGAACCTTCAGATACTCTTTAAATCACAAGAAAGGCATGAAATATACATGATTACATTATGATATATTTTAGTTCTTTCAAAAGAACAAAAATTAATCTATTCAATTACACCCTTCAAACTAATCACTGATAGTCCGACTTGTTTAAATCAGTCATGCTAAAGTTAAATTCAGTAAGATAGAAATGTTCCAGTTTGTTAAAAGAACACTGAAATATTTGATGGTTAAATAAACTGCAGAGGGGAGAAAAAGCTAACTCATTGAAGGCACTAAGATTTTATCAAACAGAATTAATCTTTATTGAATAGAACCATTCACAAATCAAACTCACTGTACTTCAATATTTTCAAGCAGCGCTAATCAATTACAAACCTTTTCTAAGGCTGCTAACCTCATGTGCTTTCAATTTTATACACTGGTGGTCCTCAAGTACTGTATTGGGGCTAAGTTAAGACATTCTGTATCACAACCTTTTTTTTTTCAAGAAATATTCATCTAGAGGCTTTTTTTCCCTCTCAAGAGCTGCTCACATGAAAACTGTGGTAATATTTTTATACTGTACTTCTTTGTTGAAGTAAAAGGTTAGGGGTTACCTAAATACCTCAACTGTATATACAAAAAAAGGAAAAGGTAAGTATTCATATAAAAAAGTCCAATGGGACTGAATTATTTATTTTTGCATTTCCTATGATTAATTGTGCACTCGTGCGTACTTGAATACTGATGGCAAAACAGGGTAACATCTCAAATTCCTCTCCAAAGCATACAAATAGCAACCTTCCATACTGTTCTAACTCTCGTTCCAGTATACTAAGATGTAACAACTCTAATTCAATAGTGAAGTTATGCAAAAGCTCTTCAAAAGCATTAAAACCACAAAGGCTATTAATTAACCAAAGTCTTTAGAGATATTTTTATATAAAGAGTTCACTGTAACAGTCCACTTCTATAGTGTCTTTTTAAAATATTACACATATGACCAAATAGACAAATACCAAGTCAATATGAAAAAATCCTTCCTGCACATACCAAAATTGCACACATGATAAAGCATAACTATTTTTTTCTCGTCATTTACCATGCAGATTTCTTATTAAATGGGTGCTTGTCACACTGATACAAATTTAGGCAGAGATGTCCCAAAAGGTAACTTTAATTTACTTTTTATTTCTGTACCAATGAACTCTGTAACTTATACAGAAGATAAAATTCCACCAAAAAAAAAACCGTCATTAAATAAATTGCAATAATAAGGAAAACAATAAATTCTAATACACAAATCTTTAGAAAAGGAAGTCTCACATAATGAAAATATATATCTTAAATATAATCTATTGCCATTTCAAAAAGATTGTGGAATTCAGTGGGCCCAGGATAATTTGATATGTTTTGATTAATGTGTTACAATTAAAAAAATTAATGTGGAAAATTCTATACCTTATTTAAAGGGTTTTCCTTGCAATTGTAACCACAGATGATTACAAGCTTTTGTTCATTTAATGGCAAACACACATAAAGCAGACCATACATTCCACAGGACTATTTTAAGACCTATATAGCAATTGAAATTAAATGATCTTTTATTATATGTACACAATAGTTTCACCTTATGTCAAAGTCTTGGGAATTTTCTCCCCTTTATACTATTTATTAAAGATACAGGAATCAGGGTTTGGAACAGTGTTGGATGCAAGCCACAATCATATCAAGCATTTCAGGTTTTTGTTGTTATTGTTGAACAGCAGCTCAATTCTAAAGTATTTTCTGTCATAAAAACGTCTTCTAATAAGAAACTTAATAAAAAACTTCACCATTTAATATGACATAAAAAACAATCTCCAATAAGACAACTGTAGAATTAAAGGATTCTTTAATAGCTAATTGCTGCATAAACATTCAATACTTCAAGTGACAAAAAATTTTGATTCACATACCACCTGTAAATGTTCTATAGTCTTGCTAACACTCATAAATCCAACATCCCATATATAACCAAGAATTTGTTATATCCATATACACCATGTATGATTTGGGCTCTTATTAAAAGATGAGAAATGTTAGTTTACCTTCATTAAATAATTTTCCTCTTTTAAATCAATTGCCCACAAACAAGGAATTCTGCACCACCTAGTCATATTAAGTGAATGCAATTTTCAAAAATGTTTAAGATATTAAAAAATTATTATATCGATGCTATAAAACTTATCAAGTTAATATAGTCTCAGAAATTTACTTAAGATTATATTGGAACTAGTTAAAAGACTCTGTTATCTCTACTATTTCTACTATTATCCCTTAATAAATAACACATGAGACATATCAGTGACATTCTTAATAAAGCACAACTAAACATCCTATGCAAGGCAGATAATTTTTACCACAAAGTCAAATTAATTTTATTTTACTTTTCAATTAGATTTTTTTTTTAACATCAATGGTCTCTTCTGGAATTATCATTGATTCAACTATGAAAACATATTTACATATGAGACTAAGTTAAAAACTCAAGAACTTAAATACAAGTTACAAGGTCCCCTAAAATTATATGACCCATGACTGTGCCAAATCATTTTTTTACATATCTCTTATGGTCAGATATCTCACAACTACATCCATTTTGTAGTTTGGTAAAAGAAAATCAAGTAAAATGAAAAAGCTAACCAAATCACAATAACAATCATCAGTAAGGTTTTATAGACACATACATACATAGCCTTTCTTTGGAAAAAATGGAATGTTGTATTATTCCATGGAACTTTAATTGGACATGGATATATTTTTTTATATAGAAACAAAATTCCTGCCATATATATTAAGCTTAAATTTCTCTTGACTAACAGTTGACTTAAGATTTTTTCAACACAGCATATACATATGCATGTGTATGAAGGCATACACAGCAGCGACTAGAGTACTTGAGATAATAATTGTTAACAAGGAGTAAATACAAAAATTATTTAATTGAGGTACTGTTTATAGCTCTTTGGTGAAGAAAAAACAATTATTTTGCATGTACACTAAGAAATGTCAACCTGCAGTTCCAATAACAGAGATTAAACATCTACTAGGAAATTAAAGACTAAAATAATCAAAAGCTACACTTGTAAAATCCAAGACATTATTTTCCCGCTAAAAACTTAAATAAAACTAATTAAAAATTGATATCAATTAAGATAAAATACTGCAGTTTACAGGGGTGAATATGAATGTAATTAATCTGCTAAAAGACCCCTAATTATAGATGTTATCTCTAAAAACAACTCTGGTTTGGACTAAACAGATATATTTTCTCTATATTCACCCCATGTCCATATAACCTGGGTAAAAAAATTAAAATTAAGCATTTTGATTTTCAATTCCTGATTATTTAGTTTCCATAATAAATTATAAATAATTTTATTGTTAAATTTCTCTACTGAACTTCCCAATGTTAAGACTTCAAATTAACAGGATAATCTTTCTGAAATTTATCATCATTTCTAGCAAGTACTTAAAAATTGCTGAAATGAATCTAAACAAGGTAAATTCTCTTTGGAGTTAAAACAAAAAAGGATAATCACATTTATCTTATTTCACTATGTAAATAGTTCTACATTATAAAATCAACATTTCAACCCTTCGCTTTTACTGTATCACTATAACTTGATCCTAGAAAAGAGATGCATGAGTATCCAAATAGTACACTGTAGTTTCCTTTATTCAATAATACTAATTTTAAGATATTTTCTTGTAAATACAGCTCGATTTTTTAAAAAAGCAAAACTACTTTGGGGAGATAACTGGATTTTCATTTTATTCCATAAACTTCTACCAGATAACAGCTATTTGCAACATTATAGTATCACAGAAACAAAACATTTTTAGCTTAATGATCTACATTATATCAATTACTGTATTCTCCATAAAACTGATAAAAGTATGTAAGTATTTCATGCAAAGGAACTAAACAACTAATTCTAAAAATATTAAGATATTATGAGAATATATCTCTAATAAAACTCCCATCAAGACAATGGTATCCTAATATAAGGTAAGACAACTGGTTATAAAAGGTACCCTAGGTGACTGCCAATGTAAAAAAAAAAGGGTAATCTAGTATGATTAATTTTTATCTAGTCTTTAGGTAATTCAGCTTTTGACAAACAGCAGAAAAAAATTCTAGTGCTATTAACAAACATAAGATACAACAGAAAATGGAAATATTTAAGATAATCCTTAAAGTACATACTACTTACAAAGACAACACTATAGTTTATTTGCAAAGCAATGTGAACATAAATGTCAACATAATCCACCCTTTAATCATTAATCCAACCTTCTCCCCATAGGAAAAACTTTCTTTCTTATTAATATTAACTCTGTTGTTCACACAGAATTCTTTACATTCCCCCAGCTGCTAAAACTAAACACACATACGCACATACTCTCTTTTCGCAATCTAATAGGAAAACTCACAACATTTCAAAACCTTTGACCACTAATATATATCTCATTTTAGAAAAGTTATCATCTAAACTAGATATGGACAATCAATATTGTCAAAAGAATTCCATTCTTGAATTATTCAAAAGGTTATTTCCTTATAATATGCCTAAGCACATTTCAGAATATTTTAGTGTACCGATATGACTAGAGAAAACACATGAAAAGATATTTAATTATCATCCATAAGTCACTCGAAAGAAAATTTAGAACCATATGCTGATTATAAGTATTTTTAGTTTATCAATATTTTTAATTTTTAAAATATACTATTAAATCAAAATATTTCAAGACACATATAAATAAAATTTTTATATATGTAAAAATATTTTACTGAGACAAGTTCAAACCATCTTCCTGGTTATGAAACAAAATCATATGCTTCAACAAATAACATATTTTTGATAAAGTATCTACTTATAAAGTAATATGTACCATATGTACAAAAAGACAGAGATTTTCTAATGAAACTACATTGATATATATATAGCTCATAAAATTTCTACTTTGGTTTAAATCTTATTCAGCCAAATATATGGTCAATTCATTGAGTTCTATGATCCAGCTTCATCATATACCTTTAACATTTTTTTAAAGGAACCGCTAATAAAAATTGCCTTATTCATTATTATAAACTGCCAAAAAGTTTGTGAAAAGTAATTTGTGAAAAGTGTGATCTGAAAACTTACATATGAACTTAAAGCTCATATATACTTAAAACATGAAATCAGGACAACAACAAACAAAAGCATAAAATGAAACCCTACCCAGCAACAATAACATACTGAG
Organism: Myrmecophaga tridactyla; assembly: GCA_004026745.1. Taxonomy (NCBI): domain Eukaryota; kingdom Metazoa; phylum Chordata; class Mammalia; order Pilosa; family Myrmecophagidae; genus Myrmecophaga; species Myrmecophaga tridactyla. The sequence goes on along the minus strand of PVIY010012415.1, from coordinate 47,065 downwards.
AAGTCATCCCTGAGCATATATATAAATGTCTTTTAAAATAAAAGGCTCAAACTGAAACTTGCCTTTTGAACTGCTCAAATGAACAAAAAAACATGCCAGTGACTACAGAATTTTCTCCTAAACTAGGCAAGATTAAACAGAATCATTTCTAATTCCTAATTTTGCAATTATAATGTTTGATACTTTTTTTAGTCAAACGACTACCATTTATTCAAAATTGGCTGGAAAGCTTTGCCCATTGCATTTTTCCTGTACGTACCTGTTTCTTATCAATTATGGTGTATCTTCAGCATTCGGAGAAAAGAAAAAAGTTTCAAAACTTTGAGTTTAAAATACATCATTAAATCAATATACACAGGGCTACTTTAAAAATACTCATTTCTAGAAAGTCAGAAAAATATTACTTTTTTTTTAAACTGATGCATCTACACATAGAAAGCAACTTTTAGTGAGTTCTCTTGCTACGCCATAATGATCTGCTCCAGAAACTCAAGAGTACCTAAAACAACGGGCTACCTGTTCTAGCCATGCTTAGGAATGTGTCCAAATCATTTTTATTGATTTAACCTTTATAGGAATGCTACATATCCTCAGAGCAAAACATTTTGAATGTATTTATAATATGATACACTTCTGAGAAGCCATGAAAAAAAAAAGCTAAAAACAAATCTAGATACCCCTCCATCCTTGGTTGTTATGGATTTATTTTTGTATACTTAAAACACTATCAACAGACCAAAACATTAAATAATTCTATTTGGCAAAACCTACTTTGGCACCACTATAAGAAGAAATAAAAATATATTTGGGGGAAAAAAAGTGCATTTAGGTAAATCCTAACTTTAAGAAATAAAATGTCTGACTTGATAATGAAGTCACACCTACACATTTTAACAGATTAAATACTCATTTCATATACATTAATCAAGGAACTTACAAACATATCAAACTTAGACTTACAGAATGTAATCCTTACTGAATAAGCGAAGTTGTATTCTAGTTTACATTCTGAGAACTTAGAGAGAAAGTTCTGTGTAGCGTATCTCGCTAATTTCTTGCAAGTGGTACTTTATTAAAGGCATCAGCAGCAAATACCTGCATCAGTTTTTTTTGCCAAACAAATAATTCACAATATCATGATTCCTCACATTATGGTTCATCATTCGTTAACTTAAACTTCACCTCTAAAGAAGTTATACTTTCACTGTAGACTGTTCTCTTAAAAAGCCAAACAACTTTTGAGCATTTCCAGATGTACAACTCAAAAAAAAAAAAAAAAGGCAAATCTTCCCAAAGAACACTGAAATTTGGGATTAAAAAATGTAACAAAACTGGAGTCATTATTTATGAACTCAATTATCATCCACAAGTTTTAATTAGGAGCTGAATTTCCAATATTTCATTAAGAAACTTATGATAGCTACAAGATCATTAATTTCAGGTGGCTGTTAGTAGGTAAAACAACTGAACATATTTCAGTATGACAAGAGTCTGCTGAACTGGAATTTCTAACATTTTATTTTGAACATTCAAAAATAAAATCATACTGCTACCTTTTAAAAATATTTATTTTTATCCTGTTCTTATAAATTTGGGTTGGCTGCATTATTTTCATCTTTTCTATTTTTTGTAAAACATCCAAGCATGCATGAAATTACGTTAAAACTAAAATCAAAATAACATCTACGCAGCCAACTTTTCTGGAACAAGGGCTTGCACTAGGGTAAGGCAAGTGAGGTGCCTAGGACATAAAACCTTAGGAGATACTTACTCTTACCCAACCCTGAAAGTGAGTGCCTCCTTAAATTTTGCACCCTAACCACCTCACTTGCTTTGCCCTAGTCCCCATCCTGCTGAGGCACATTAGTATAAACAATTTAATGAGACAATATTACTCAGGGTATCATAAAACATAGATTTAAGAAAAATTAAAAGTAAAAAGAATATTTTAAATGTTTAACAGCCTAGTTGATTTATATTTTTCTAAAAAAAAACACAAACAAATGTAAATAAACATAAGAACAAGTTCATTTAATAGTCTAATCAACAATCAGAAATCTGAGATAACACAGTTTAGAAATTTTCTTTATAGGATACTTGTATTTGCCATAAACATCTTGCAAAGTAAACTGAGTGACAGTACTACTTGGCCATTAGGCTTTAAAAAGGAACCAAGCAAGTATATGTTCCATTAAAAAGTTCAGAGGGCTATAATGTCTTGTTATATATCCCAATGATATGGAAACCTAGCCAGATCAACAGAATCACCTGAGGGGACAGGGAATGGGTGAAGAGCTTGGGAATTTTTTTAAACAAAGTTCCCCAGGTAAATCCACCAAGTTTAGGAGCCATTAGGTATGCAATTTTTAATACACCCAGAAATAAGCAAAAGACCAAATGGATATAAAGAATATATTAATTTCCAAAATTTCTATCCACTAGACATTTGTAACATTTGTTCACAAAAAATTAGAGATTCAGGGTTTTTTTCTTTCCCTTTCGTCTAACAGAGAAATTAGTGAATGGTGATGTTTGCAACAAATAACAATAACAAGGAAAATAAAGTCAAAAACACAGATAATTCAACAGGATAAAGACAGACAAAAATATGTTTACCTTTCTGTTAGTCAAATACTACTGTAAATACATAACAAATCTATTCCAAAAACTTGTTAAACTTTAAGTTAATTTGACTCAATCATGTATTTTTAAAAATCAACATGCCTAACACAGCCCTATGATTTTTATGAAGTACATACACCTTAACTGAAACTGTATTTGTTTTTATGTTAGCTTTTCTTGGTAGTGGTAGCTGTTATACCAGAAATAAATTCCTTTACCTCCAGAATACTTTTCTGGAACGAATGTTTCATATTCACCTTTTTATCTCTATCGTCTAACACAGGGTCTGGCATACAGGAAAAACTCAATAAATGTTTGATGAATATATGATCGAGCAAGCTTACTATTTTACTTCTAAAGCTAACAATGTTTACCAAACATTTCAAGGTATATTGTGTTTCATATCTAAAAACACAACAAAATCTACTAAGATTTGAATGTTTACTGTATCAGGTATAATGTTAACTCTTTATAAACACTATCCACTTTAATCCTCACAAAGTATGAGACGGGTATTTTAATTACTTAGAGATGAGGAAACTGAAAATGAAGTAAGGAAACCTGCCCAAGATCACACAGTTTAAGAGCTGGAATTCAAATGCAAGCCTTCTAACTCTTAGTTACTACCTTATGGTATTACACATGAATTCAATGAAGTTTCTTCCTGGTCCTCAATTTCATCTATAAAAGTGTTAGTTCCAAGAAATATAACTATTCTAAATTTGTTAAACTGAAAAAATACAAAACAGGAGATAATTTAAGACCCCAAATTTAACCAAAGCGTATTCTTACATAAAACTGATCTGTGAGAATCAAAGAGATGAAGATAAAATAAAATTTAAGAACATACCAAGCAGTAAGATTTTGATCAGGTTTGATCAGAAAATAAAAGTTCCAAGGAACTAGATAATACTTAACTAATCCTTACAATCAATAATTTTAGTCAATATTCATACCACATAGCACAAACTTTAAATGATATGAAAATACCTCACTTTAGGAGTTAAAATTAGATTCTCAAACTGAACACACAGATTTACAATTCTCCTTACTTATAAAAACAAAACAGAACAAAATAAGAACGGTGGTTGCAATCATGGGCTTCAGTGTCAGCTATGGATCCTAGCCTGCTTGTGTACTATCTGTGACAGTCCCTTTATCACGGTTTTATCATTCCACCTAGAAGGGCCTGTATTCTGACACTGATGCTAAGTGAACAAGACAACTTCTAATGATAATACCTTAAAACTTCTAATGATAATACCTGATATTCCTAAAAATCCACTAATAAGGATACCTTTTTCTTTCTTTGCCTATCAAAGGAGTAAATCTTTGACATTTACTATTCACTTAATTTTCTCCACAACTATTTCTCCATTATTACTCAAAATAAAAATTCTTGAGAAGCCACATAAGAATTCTAGCTACTTTTTCTGACAGAGGGCAGGAACAAAGCTGTGAGATTATATTTCTCAGTCTATATGGATCCACTGAAAAAAGATGGTCTAACCAGGTGAAGGTAGGTAGATGAGGCATTTCCTGAGGAACAAAGAATAAAGAACTAAGGAGAAGAAAAAAAACCATGTGAGGATCTACACATGTCAACAGACTTCTCCAATTATTCTGTACCCATATTTACTTGATAGTAATGTTTTAATGATCAGGCCAATAACTTTAAAAAGTCTAAATAAGTTAGAATAAGCTATTAGAATTTAATATATGTAAATATAAAATCACACATACCGACATTTTAGAAAAGGAGGCAATATATAAATTTTCATGTTAGTTTTAATTTGAAAGATACGGTGAAAAAGACAAAGTAAGTTTGTCTAGGTAACTTAATAGATGGAGAAAAACTTTTTTCAGGAGTAAGGTAAAACTATTTTATTGTGTTGTGTTAAAAGAAGGAAAACATGGAAATGGGCAAAAATATATATGATTACAAGTTCTCAGATTCTGGTACCCAACCTGGCAATCAAGGCAGGAATTTAGAAAAAGATATGAGTAAAAATAAAAGCCAATAGAGTAAGATAATACACTGCCTTTAATTTAAACTCCAGAAGTGTTCAGACTTGTTTCATCAGAATCCACTAAAAGATGGTGAGAAGAGAGAGACAAAGGGTTTTGTCTGCAGTCAGAACAGTCAACCAATGAAAAGAGAACAAATTTAAGAATCAAATGGTGATTCAGTAAAGTAGTCATTAATCTAATAGAAAACATTAAGCCTGGATATGACAATCATGAGTAAGGTGAAGAGATACTACAAAGAAATCCACAAAAGAATTTGGCAGCAGAGTTACTGAAAGAGGAAAATAAGATTACAGCATAGGAAGAATGGTGATGTTGCCAACAATTCTGAGGAACATGAAAAAGGGTTTAAGTGGAAAGAATTTTGTTTCTGTCATTATTAAAGATGTGCTTTGGGGGGGAATAGGATTACAAATTATATACAACATGATCGCCATTTTTTTTTAATTACATAGGGGTGTTTTATGTATATATATAGGAGGAACTCGGAATGGTAATAATTGCATTTAGATAGCAGTACAGAAGACTTTTCATTTAACATGTCAATATTTTTCAACCAAAATTAACAAAATTTAGTTGATAATATGCTCTAATGTTTAAAAAGCTTCTTTTCCTTGAACTCATACAACAAATTGGGGCGGGGGACAATTTTTTTTTTTAATGTTTAAGCTGTAAGAAAGAGAGAAAATTTCTCCACTATAAACTATTTAAGTAGCAAAATTATTTTCACAAAACCACAGAATTTCATGGAAACATGACAAAGCAAGGGTTCTGATGTCTTTTAAGCTTAAATCACAGTTACATCATGTATCATATAACCTTCAGCAAGCTACTTAAGCTCCTGTGTTTCAATTTCCTCATCTGTAAAAATATTCCCAGCCACCTTGAATGTTTTCTGTGAAAATTAAATAAGGTAACGCATGTAAAGTACTTACACCATGCTGGACAAAATCAGTTCTCAATTTTCCAATCCTTAAATTCTCTTGAGAGTCTAAACCCTACTATATGGTCCACAGACCAGGAGCCAGCAGAATCTGAAAGCTTTTTAAAAATGAGAATCTCAGACCTCATTCCAAACCTTCTAAATCAGAATCTGCACTTTAGCAAGATACCCAAGAAAAACTAACTTTGAGAAGCCCTGTTCAAAACCACATCTTAACTAAGGGGATGTACAACTTATTTATTTATTGCCAGTTCCCTCAAGCTGTCCACTTCATCCCTATTCCAGAATTCTTTCTAATTCTGAATGTAGAGCAATTTCCTTACAGGTAATGCATAATTCCTAATTTGAGGAATTCTTAAGAGACTGACAAAATGAGTCTAATCTAAATCTACTTCCAAAAGGCAACTTTTCCAACCTAAAGAAAACTCTCAAGCTCACTCCTCAATTTAACTAAGGATCAAACAGGAGACTATGGTACCTAACACCCTATTGTAAAACTGTAACTCTTCAATAATTTGGAACACTATAAATTTTAAGCTGCAAAATTTTATCAACTAGCTACTAGCCTATATTTCTCCATGTTGTCAATGGTATCTCATCACAGACTTATCAAATAAAGTTTTAAAATGCTATGACTGTCCCACATTCCTGAGACAGCTATCTCAAAGCCCTGACACAGTATAGGATTTGTGAAGCATGGCTGCTACTGAATAAAACCATCTGGACCCTAGAAATCACCTTCTTGCTTCACAAATTATCCCTTTATTAACCCATACTAAAATTATAGCCAGCAGAGTCTGTAAGGTGACTAGTCAACACACTTTCATTTTGCCACAGATTCCCCTTCTTTGATATTCTATACTAACTGTTTACTGGTAAAACATTTTACAATCACAGGTATCAATTGTTGCCTTTTTTGTTCTCCATGACTTCTGAGTGAACAGGAAATATGAAAGACAATTGCTCTATATACAAAATACTGTCAGGGCAAATACATACTTTCAATTCCTTATATAGTTAAATGAAAGGTGATATGCAGTAGACATAACAAGGGAAAAGAACATCCAGTAGATTCAGTGGTATACTATGAAATCACTACAGAGCTTCCACAGGTTTATCTCCCCTGAAAGGATTTCTTAGAATGCTTTAAGCAGAACTTTCAACTTTCTTTATTTCTTTATTTTTCATAGAACTTACATTGCCTAAGCTTCCTCTTACATATATACTTATTCTTGCTCCCCATCTTTAAAACAGATTTGCCCTTAGCTTGAAAATAATATACTCTATTATCCATTCATGTACTAATTTATCCCATTCATTCTCCATCTGAACCTTCTGTTCATTCACATCCATATGAGTACTGCCTTAGATTCTAAGCTTTGGGTAGAGAACCTGGAGATTATTTCTCTGAAAATCACCTGTATTAGTGCCATATTCAAGTAACCACTTGAGAATTGCTTTATGACAGGAACACTAACAATGATTAAGAGCCCAAGAGAAAGATATGCTTACCACAAATCTAAAACCCATTAAACCCTGATGCTTCCCAGAGTAATTTGGGCAAAGAATAAAAATGTATTTGCAAAGTCCCTTTGGGGGACTGGGGAGAAAAGAGGAAATATTCAACTTCCCATTTAGGGAATTCCTGATGTTCTCATAAGCAGTGGGGACAACCAATTCAATAGGTTGAGCCCTCAATCTTGGGTTTACCGCTATGAAACTTATTTCTGTAAAGGAGAAGCTAAGCCTACTTATAATTATGCCCAAGAGTTACCCCCAGAAAATTTCTTTTGTTGCTCAGATGTCACCGCTCTCCAAGCCAACTCGGCAGTTGAACTCACTGCCCCCCCCACCCCACCCTGCCCCACTACATGGGACATGACTCCCAGGGGTGTAAATCTCCCTGGAAATGCTGGGGTGAGCTGGGATCTGGCATCAAGGGATTGAGAAAGCCTTCTTGATCAAAAGGGGGAAGAGAGAAATAAGACGAAGTTTCAGTGGCTGACAGATTTCAAACAGATTCAAGAGGTTATCCTGGCAGTTATTCTTATGCATTATATATATATAATGCATTTATATATATATATAAACTGTAAAGGGATATATATATATCCCTTTTTGGTTTATGGTGTATTGGAGTGGTTAGAGGGAAGTACCTGAAACTGTATGCCAGTAGCCTTGATTCTTTCTTCTCTTTTTAGTATTTTTACTGATAAATCTTAACATACAAACATTCTTAACATACAAACAGTCCATACATGGTGTATAATCAATAGCTCACAATATCATCACATAGTTGTGTACTCATCACCATGATCATTTTTCAGAACATTTGCATTACTTCAGAAAAAGAAAGAGAAAAAAACTCATACACACCATGCCCCTTACACCTCCCTCTCACTGACCACTAGTATTTCCATCCACCCAATTTATTTTAACCTTTTCCCCCCATTATTTATTTTTTTATCCATATTTTTTACTCATCTGCCCATACCCTAGATAAAAGGAGCGTCAGACACAAGGTTTTCACAATCACACAGCCAGTAGTCTTGTTTCTTGAAGATGATTATATAACTATATAGCTTCTACAATGTGACTGTGTGATTGTGAAAACCTTGTGTCTGATGTTAACTTTATCCATGGTATAGACCATAAGGAGAAAAATAAATAAATAATGGGGGGAAGGGATATGGGGTAAAAAAAATTGGGGTAGATTGAAATACCAGTGGTCAATGAGAGGGAGGGGAAAGGGGTATGGGAAGTATGAGGTTTTTTTTTTTCTTTCTTTTTCTGGAGTGATGCAAATGTTCTAAAAATGGTCATGGTGATGAATACACAACTATGTGATGATACTGTGAGCCACTGATTATATACTTTGGATGAACCGTATGTGTGAAGATATCTCAATAAAAATATTTTTTAAATAAAAAAATAATAAAATTTAAGAAAAGCATGTCAACTTTTGGGGAAAAAGTTGTGTAAACCAGTACTTCACTCTGTTTTCAGCAAAAGAAACCTGAATATGAAAGGTGAGCCTGTCTTTAAGACAAAAAGAGAAAAGCAGAAAAGGCAATTTAGAAATAAGCCAAGACTCAAACCTAAGGCAAAGGAGAAAATAAAACAAGTGGAAGGTTGAGTTTTTTTTTGAAATGCCTAATCTATAAAGGACTATTTATAAGCAGGATAGTTCAGTAGTTACAATATGCTGTTCTCTTAAGTCAAGCTCTCATTCTTGTGTGTTTAGAAACATTTCCACTTTAAAAGAATCAAAATCTAATAAATTGATTTATGTGAAAAAAAAAGGGGGGGGGTCCTGTATGTTAAAATTTCCTATGGCCAGAAACTATCTGCACAGGGCACCCAAATAATTAATAGATACCTTACAAAGGAAACAAACTTAAAAATAAAAAGTGTGATAGGCAGGAAATCAGAAAGTCAAAGTGAAAGACATTAATTCTAGGCATAAGGCAAAGTCTTAATAAATTATTACTCTTGATTTTCTCTTACTTCATTTAGTTTTCTTGGTTTTCTCCAAGCTCTACAAACCACCCCCATTCTTTTGGGTATGATATGGCTTTTAAAGAAATAAACTGCAAGTGAAGATATCTAACATCTTGTTACAGAGTTATCATGGTATAAGGAGGCAAAACACTATTTTTTTGAGCTTCAATTTCATCCCTTACCACTACTGAACTATAAAATATTCTCAGGCTTTTTAAAACTGTATCCGTGTTTCTGCTATACCTATTCTATTCATGTTTTAAGAAAATGCTTCTCAGGACAGTGGGAAGAGGTAAAAAAAAAAAAAAAAAAGATAGTGAAAAAGGCACAGAAATAGGAGAACTTCATTTTACAGTCTTTTTACTTTCCTGAACAAGCTGGAGAAAAATAGCCTCAACTCCTTGTGCCCTAGTTTTCTCATTTGTGAAACAGGGCAGGGAAAACAGGGCGGGGAAACTACCCATCAACCTGTCTCACATGGATTTTAAGATTTAAATGAGTTAAAAAATGTTAAAGCAGTTAAAAAATATCAAGTATATCAAATGTAAGTTATTACAGTTTAGTACTATTAAAAAACACAAGTTGAAACTTCTGCCTGAAGTAAAAGAGTATGGTTGTGCCTTTAAATGACAACGCAGGATATTGTTGGTCAGTTTTTTACCAAAGAATAAAATTTTAAAATCTTCTGCAGATCCACTAGTTTAGAAAAGTCAACTCCGTGAAATAATTTTCAATTGAAAAAAAAATCTGATGGTTACTCTATTCCTTGTATTTCAGTGTCTCACCTTTTTATCATTCATGGGCCCTGATGAATGAATGAATAATCACTATTAAAAAAATACGTTATGATCACCATTGTACGTATACTTTTTTATCAATCATATATATCTACTACCATTCTAACATTATTTATCTTACAAATTATTCAGGAAAATAGAAATTTTAAGGCATAAAAATATACAAATAGAAGACCTAATATTTTCTTCCTGAACTCCACTCTGGAGACCACTGTTACATATCAGTGACTTTAAACCTTTTTAAGCTATGGAACTCTCTTATTAAACACCAAATTGTAAACTACAAACCCAATCTATAAAACAGATAAAGGCAGAATTGCTTTGATTAATGTGGGAATGAGGGAAGGAAGGTCTGGAGACTCATGCTGAACACCCCATGGTTCTATCAAGCACAATTTGAAAACCACCAATTTTCAGATCAGACTTTCCACTGGCCTCTTGTTAAAAAAAAAACTTGTAGAGACACAGCTGAGGTTACTGTTGACTTTACATAATAAAGTGTCCTTTTTATAGGGCTCCATAGGATAAAATTCCCTTAGGTCTCAGTGCCAAAAATGTACACGCTTAATAAGTGCTATGTGTTATTTCATGAGACTGTGAATCTGGTTTCTTTTGAGACAGTATAGTATAAAATACTATGCTTTCCTATTTGCTAGGAAACTTGATAGTAAAACTCTGGCTCCATCCCAGCAACCAGAGAGGAACTTTATTCAATGCATCTCTGCATTTTTACTAGCTGGATTAATTTTGTATCCCTAGTAATTTTAGGCTTCATCCTAATTTCCTTTGTTTTCCCTACCCTATTTTACTATAAAAAATTATGTTAGACTCTTCAGATTGTTTTGGAATCAGCTAAGATATAAATAATAAAACTCAATGCTCAAACTCACAGCGTAATGGCAACCAACAGCTGCCCACTCCTCCAGAATAGGAACCTTGAAATCATCTTTGGTATCTAATCCACTAAACCCATCAGTCCGCCAAATCTAATAATCTAGCCTTTGCAATATTACTTACATTTGTTTCTTATTCTTCATTCCCACCGCCATTATCTCTCTCCTAGACAATAGATCTTCCCATCAGCAATCCATTTTACAATGCTGCTTATAATTAATCTTTTTAAATAAGTATCAATGCATATAATTACCTTTATCATTCCAAACATTTTTTCCCCCAAACACTTTTGAAGGTTTTCTATTGACTATGGAAAAGATTAAACTCCTTAATCTGGTATTCAAAGCTTGCCACATCCTAATACCAACCAACAATTTTACCTGTAGTTCCTACCAACAAATTTATCCCCAGAAAAATTAAACTATTTGCTCTATATGCCTCATCCTTGACTCTAGGTCTTTAATCATGCTGTTTCCTTTGTTGCAATGTTTCCACCCTACCGTCACCAAACCCATTCCCATTTTCTTTAGTGCCAAATAACACTTATTCTTGAAGACAGAGCTCAAATGGCATTATTTTCACAAGTTTTCAACTTCCATACTGAAAATCCTCTTACCTACCTCTGTATTTCCATAGTAATATATATGTAACTATTTTAGAATGTTTATTACCATCTAACACCTACTATTCTGTCACATTTCTACTGTGTAGATGGTCTATCTACACATAAATATATATATACATTTAAAAATATATACATACATATTTGCAGTTCTACTAGACCAGTGACTCTCAAGCATTACTTTTAACTTAAAATCCATTTTGCTAAAAGAAAGCCAAATAAATAAAATAGATTTTAAAATAGCTTCTCTGTTTCCCATCCATACACCCAAGAAAAAAAGGGCTCTCTGGCTGAAAATGAGAAGAGTTGAGAAGGTAGTTAGAAACACACATCCTCTCAAGCAGCCCCTCAGGCTTCTTCATAAAGCCCAGGGATATAGTAAACTAAACTACACATTCTAAGAAACAAAAAGCATATCTATCTGTCTCCCAGGTATACAGACTGTAAAATCAGATATTCCTGGGGTCAAATCCTAGCTTTGCCATTTATAAACTATGTAAATCCTTATTCTCTCTTTCTGAACCTAAATCCTCATATGTAAATTGAAAATGGTAAAATATCTTATTGTGGTGGTGAGAGCAGGAGATAAGACACATAAAACTTACACTGCATAGTACTGACACATAGGTACAGAAGAATTCCCATTCCCATTCTCTTCCCCTTACTTTTTTCCCACATTATCTTGCTAAATGCTGGCATGTGGTAGGCATTCAATAAACATTTTTTGAATGAGTAGATGAATGGATAGATGAATGGATGAAAAAACAGTTGTCTAGACAAAAAGTAAAAAGACTTAGAAAAGGATCTGATAACAGGAAAAAAAGGCATACCAAGGAAATACTATACAGGAAAAATAATTTAAAAATAACTTTCTATGACTGGAAAGGAAGAAAGGTGGTACTTTAATTAAAAAATGGAGAAATTTTTGATAAAAATGTCTCACAAATAAGTGTGAGTTTACTATCGAAGAAGCTAAAACTAAAGAATTATTTACAAACCATACTGAAGTGTGAGTGCTAACAATGTGATATCTGGCTAATACATAAACTCAGTTTACACTGAACAGCTTAGAAAAAAGCTGTAAATTAAACTACAGTGAACAATTAAAAAAAAGATTCCTTTTTTTTTTTTAATGTTGTACAGCGGGGTCACATTTCATTCTTTTTCCACATTAGTATCCCGTTATTGCAGCACCTTTGTTGAATTTTGTTTGTTTGTTTTTGTTGGTTTCTTTTGTTTTGTTTTGGGGAAGTGCATGGGCCGGGAATCGAACCCGGGTCTCCCACATGGCAGGTAAAAATTCTACCACTGAACTAACCCACACCCCTCTTTTCAAATAAATTTTATTTCACTGATTTATGCATTACTTTTAAGGGACAGTATTCTGATGTTGGTTTTTTTTCAGATGTGCTTCCTTGTTTCTCAAGTTACAAATTTAAAATTCTGTAATTGTTATTTAAAAGCTTTTGGTGGTAGATGTTCACAAAAGAAGTAACACAAATCACTATGACACATAATGAACCCAAAGAAATAGGCATATATCATTAAAGGCAAGATGCAAGTTTGATAAAAACAAAATCTGACCTTTAATATTTCTTTAAATTACTCAATAAAATGCAGCAAGGCTTACAATCCATATATTTTAAATCTCTTCTGGCATCCTTGGAGTCTGTCTACAAAAGCAACAGAAATATGATCCTGTAGGATTGTCCTGTCAAATAGAGGGCTGAAATCAATGATTTATTTTTCTGTATCCAAAATGAAAAGTTAAAACAACTCCCTACAATACTGAAAATCAGTAAATGTAAAGTAAAAGCATAATAAAACTAGTGAGTCTATTAGCACAATAGTCATGAAGTAATGGTAAACTGTAAGTCAACAATTAGATTTACAGTTTAAAGTTATTTACAGTCCTTAAAAATGACAAAAACAGAACAGAAATTAGATTATGAATACCTCTTTTTAAAACATCATTGTTTCATCAGAACAACAAAGTTAAAGAATGGTTTCCCAAATTTGACTCCTAAAAATTACTATAACTGAATGCTTTTCATTTGGCTTCAGGATAAATATTAAACCTCTTCCTTCTCACTAACTACATGAAGGCTAAAGTCAATACACTATGCAATGATAGTTTAAAAAGTAATTAGTATTGGGCGGGCCACGGTGGCTCAGCAGGCAAGAATGCTTGCCTGCCATGTCCGAGGACCTGGGTTTGATTGCCGGCGCCTGCCCATGTAAAAAAAAAAAAAAGTAATTAGTATTCAAAAACAGATATATATTTCATCTGACCACTGTATGTAATAATCAATAAGTAATTCTGAATATACCGTATGACTGGAGTTTTAGAAAAATAATAAATGCCTAAATAACTGAAAAACTGAAACAGCATCAATTAAATTTCAATATAGTTATCTCTGGATGATGAAATTGTTTGTTTCCTCCTTTTCATCTTCTAGAGAATCTAAAACTTTCAAATAAACATATTATCTTTACAAACAGAAAAAGTTATTTAAAGTTATATAAATATAAATAAATATATACATGTGTGGGTGGATATATATGTGTATATGTGTATCCCCCTACCTGGCCTACTTATATTCATAATGTATAAGTCTTCACATTAAAAGCAGGGCCTTGGTGTGAAATGAAAAAAAAATTAAACAAAAAATATTCTAAATTTTTCATACTACTACCCAATAGCTAAAAGGATGGCTCTGGAGTCAGAAAGAGCAGATGAAATCCTAGCTCTATCATTTAATGTCTGGATGACTTTGGAAAAGGTATTTATTTAGTTTCTCTAATCCTCAATTTCTTCACCTAAAATTTGGGAATGATATCGTCCAACTAACAGGGCTTTTTTTTTTCTAACAGGGCTTTTAAATGAAGTAATATATGATATTGATGTAAAGTGGCTATTCTGTGATGGTGGTAATATTTCTTCTTCCCACACTTTGCATAGCTAAAACTCTTACCTTCAGGTTTCAGCTTAAATAAACTTCCTTAGAGAGGCTTTTCCTAATTTAAGTTCCTCCATTACACTATTACATAGTACCCTCTATCTTTTACTTCACAGTTCTTTATCAAGATTTATAATTATTTGTGTAAATTTAAAATATATACAGTGCATAGCATACCATATACACTAAGTAAATTATGAATGAATGAATTTAAGAATAGAATGAAGTTTATAATCTTTCCATTGATAACATAAAATTTTGCCTCTATATAATCAGTGAGATCCTGATTATAAATGTTATTACCTATAATATGAATGGGGCATCCAAATTTGAATTTAGTATTTCTGGGAACAATTACACTTAGAGAGAAAAATAAGCATCACAGTTACTACTTCTATATGTTTAAAAGCACAAAATGGACTCACAGTAATTCTCTATATTTAGTCCCTCCATCTTCCACTAATCACCCTACTAAAATAAAGATTACAACTCTGATTAATTTAAATCAGTTGTTTGATTGGTAAATTGGGGGACACTGTCAGATAACATTAGAGCACTGGTCCCTGGACCAGCAGCATCAGGATCACCTGGGAATTTATTAGATATGCAAATTCTTAGGCTCACCCTAAATTTACTTAATCAGAAAGACTGGGAGTGAAGCCCTGCAGTCTGTGGTGTAGCAAGGCCATTAGGTGATTTTAATGCACACTAAAATTTGAGAACCACTGCATTACAGATTTACTTGTTTAAATCATAGGCTGTTTCAATTATTTTCATCAATCTAATTTGCTAGTCTTTTTTTATTCATTTGTATGCTGTTTGGTGAGGGCCAACTTTCATTCTTTTTATATGTGACTATCCTGTTATTGCAGCACTATTTGTTGAATCATTTTTATTTTTTTGGGTGGGGGGGGGGTGAGTGCACAGGCCAGGAATCAAATGCAGGTCTCCCACATGGCATGCAAGAATTCCACCATTAAACTACCCTTGTTCCCCTGTCAGTCTTTTTATTTCTTCATTAAAATGCTAATATTTCAGCATAACCTCTAAAGTACTCTAAGTCTGACAAACAGGCTGTTGGTAATATAAAAAAAGGTAATCAGAGAATGATTGCTTAAACTACTGATTCACCAACACATGCTGCTTAATTAATTCATGTTATTACTGTTCTCTTTTATTGGAAATTAATTCCTATATCTCCTTCTAAATAAAAAAGTCTGTGCTTCAGAAACACTATTTTCAAATAAAACTGGATGGTGATTCAAAACCACAACTAATTTTTCAAAAGGTTTTATAAGTCTCAGGGGGGAATAAAAAGGATCTAAGTCGAAACAGTAATTAAAAGAAATATTACCACTACATAGAAAGATATATATATAATTAAATCAAAGGCTTCTAGAGCACAAGACCATACACTGACAGAATACAGTTTATTACAACAAAAGTAAATTTTTTCTGAGAAATAAATTGCAATAGCATTTCTAATAGAACCAGAAGATTAGGTATTTTGTTTGTTTTATTCATTGCTGCATTCCCATAGCCTTGGGAATGAATAACTGAAAAACAATCATACCCAATAATCCTCTAGATCATATGTGTTCTACCATCAGGTACTAATCTAGGAACTAATGTTACAAGTTCACAATGAGATAAGGAGTTTGGACCAGAATGTAAAACAGCTGCATTACTATGCACACCATTTATTTCAGCTTTTATCACAGCAAAACTTTCTCAATGAAGGAAGCAGGGCACTGGTTTACATTCTGGCTCAAGCTACTTATATCCTAGAAGACCAATAACAGTTTGTCAACCGCTTACTCTGAGTAGAACTGCTTTAGAGCAAATGTTAGGAGTTGAAATGAAAATAAAAATTGGGGGAAAAAGAAACTCACTTCAAACCAAAGAAAAATTAGCCAAAAAAAAAAAGTCTGGCTGCTGAAATGTGACCATAATTGGGACACTGTGTTTTCAAAGGAAGCTTGTGAAGCATCTAAGAGCAACAAAAATGTTTAAGAATAACTTTTTTTTTGTCAGCAAAAAAAATAAATTCTACTCAGGAAATTTAGACATTTCACTAGTGTCCAAAGGAAGACTACATTTTCAAAGCCATTTATAATATTAATAATTAAGGCACATGAAATTATGCTCTGAATTAATGAAAACACTTCAAGTATATACCACACTCACCACTTTAAAGTGAGTCCAATATTGTAGTACCATCTTAAATACAGAAGTAAAATAAAGAATTTAATAAATGCTAGCAGTTAAAAAAAAAAAAGGAATAGCCGACTTGTACAGCAGAGAGACACTGGGAAAAGGTACAGGGCTGATATTTAGAAGACCAAGTATATACTATGGAATCTCTAACCAACCTCATCCTAGGGCAAATCATCTCATCTTTCTGCTCTTCAGTTTTGTCATGAACGAATAAAATGAATTTTTAAAGACTACCCAGTCAGATTCCTTTGCTCCTGAAAGAAGGTAGGTAAGTAAATACTCCTATAAAAATATGCAGGGGTTCAAATCTACCTGTAATTCTACAAAATCAAACTAATTTAAAAGGTATAGACATTTACATGGAAATCTGCACTGAACATTTGCTATCTCCTGCTATGTACATGTTTTACATACATAGTCTGATGCACTCCATGCAAAAAACCTGATGGATTGATATTGTTTTTCAAACTTTATAAATAATAAAGGTCTCACAGCAACATCAAAAAACAGAGCTAATGCGATTTCATATTTGTATGACTCCATTAGACCATTCTTCTTTCCAGAGATGAGATGTTGCATATATACCACAATTCTCTAAGGTAACAGGAGAGAGATTTCAAGTAAATCAGAGACACTTTAAATATAGAACTTTATACTTAAAATTTTTTCATCCAGCTAAGAAAAAGAAGAAACCAAAATTCATGTGATTAAAAGAATGAGACTGGTAAAACTTTAGTTCTAAAGTTAGCAATAAGGAAGCAAAATGAACTGAGGCATAGTGTAAATATACTCAAAACCTTAAGAAATCAGGGCAAGGCCAAAATAAAGCAATAATACACATTTCTAATATGGATAAACAGTATGAAGATAGATTACTCAGAGCAATTTATTATCTCTTCTATTTTAAACAATACTATCCCCCTGTGAACAGAATTTTCTATTCTTTCTACTGAATTTAACACCTAGTAGGCAAAAAAATGAAAACAGTCCTTGTACTCAGGAAGTTCACAGAGGGGGATATAAACTGGCAAACTGATCACTGTAATACAGTATGATAAGGTTTTTGATAAAAGTGCAAGGAGATCACAGCACAAAGAAAAGCAATTAAGTAGACTGGATAGGTCAGAAAAGACTTCCTGGAGGATGGGAATTCTTCTAGTTTCTGTTACATTCTCTATTCCCCGAGCTCTCTTAATTACTACTTCTAATCTACCTAATTTTATACTTCATGAAATCTCCAATCTCTTCTCCATCCCCATTTCTTTTTCCAAATCAATCAACTCCTTCATGTTTTGTATCTCATCTCCACCAGCCTGGGCTCAGTGATTAGAACCTCCAACATCTCAAACTTCAATTTTCTTCTGCCACATCATATCCCCAAATTCAACAATCTTTGGTTTGCAGCCCTATGCCCCTGAAGCTTAGTACTACTACAGAAAATTATACAATCTTGCTGTCTGAGTTTTTAAATAGCTGACTAATCCCAGCTAAATCCCTAATATCACTAGGCAATATGAAACATATTCCTAGTTGGTTTTCTCTCCCTGATTCCATAGTTGCCATTACAAACCTTCACCACTCATCTCAAGCTTCCCTACTCCCCATCCCTACCACCCCCAGCCAGTGGTTGCAATACTTGAAAATGGTATAAGTGGTACTTAGGCATGCTGAAAATAAACACTACTTCAGATATTTTTTTTAATTGGTAAAAAAAAAAAAGTTCTGCATAGTGAACTAATCTAGTACACCAACTAAAATCCATAATCTTGATTCAGTGTGAAAACAGATACAACCCCAAACAAAGGATTTACAAATAAACTTTAACCTGCTACCTGACAATTGCAGTTAGTGAAAATACAGCTAAAAATCAGAACTAAGATACAAGCAAACTAAATTTTCAAAATTGTTATCAAGTGTATACACCAAAGATCATATTATTTTCTAAGAAGAGAGAGTGGATCAGATTTTCCCAGCTTATGTACTCCTAATTTTAGATACTAATCTTAAAAATTGGAACACTAGTCTACGATAGACTGGATGCAGCATTTAAAAAGGGAAGAAGGTGAAACCCTGTCAGATTCTGGAATAATGACAGAAAATAAGCAGATGGTAAAGAGAAAGAAAACATAAAATCTATACAAATAAATACAAAAATGTAAACAGCATAGCAAAACAGGAACATTTATCATAGGAGCAAACTATTCTTTATGCCTCAAGGGTACTTAAGAGCATCACTAGAGTATAAGCAGAGTACAACATCTGATATTTACAGTAAAACTTGAGTTTTATTGTATTGTTTATAAATAGTCATAAATGTGCATAAACTTCTGTAGAAATATTTTCATTAAAATGACCAGAATAATACCAGTCCAATCACTCATAAAGCTTCATTTATAAAATGAGTATATTAGATATATTTATTCTGTATGAATTATATTGCACATACAGCCATGTCTATAATTCCATTAGTCTCAGAGAACAATTT
Source organism: Myrmecophaga tridactyla (assembly GCA_004026745.1). Taxonomy (NCBI): domain Eukaryota; kingdom Metazoa; phylum Chordata; class Mammalia; order Pilosa; family Myrmecophagidae; genus Myrmecophaga; species Myrmecophaga tridactyla. The sequence continues at coordinate 27,996 of PVIY010012415.1, read as the reverse complement.
TACAATTTTAATTATCTATAAAAAATTAAACTGGTCTTTAGTTTCAGGCTATGTACAATCTTTCAAAAATAAGACAATAAATGTATGATTTAAAATTGAAGGGATAGTTTCACTGATTTTTACATACTGCAAGCACAGCACAATTCTACATTCAAGCAAGAAAAACAAATATTAAAGAAAACAGAAGTTCTTCAGAGCCTCTAATTAGACACTAGAGTTAACTAACCCACTCATTAGTTGTTTTTGCTGTTTCTATCCAGTGTTGTTTCAAATATATTCTAAATGTAAAATTATTTCACTAATCAACTTTAAATGATAGCTGCACAGACCAATACCTGCAACCTGAGTACACAAGAAAAGTTTACAAAAAGGAAAGACAATTGAAACTGTTTACAATTTGTACTTAGAGTATGTATTGGAACTTGATAAAATGATTTCTAAAAATCCATTTTTTCTAGGAGAATAAAAATAGAAAAAGAGTCAAGAAATGTCTTAAAAAGAAGAATTATGAGATGGACTTGAACAACAATACCAAATATTAAAAATACTAAGAAGCTACAATAACCATAATGCCCTGCTGGCAAAGGAACAGACAATATAATGAAATAAAGCAGACAACTCTAAAATAATATATTATCTGATAAAGGTAGCATTTCAATTCTGAGAAGAAAGGAAGGCTTATTTCATTTGTGTCAGTGAGAGCCCTAACAAACCAATTTGAATTAAAATTATTTTAACTTAGAACCCTCTGTCACACCATACTACAAAATCATGTACTAAATATTTAACTGAAAAACTAAAAGCCTGAAATAGAAGTACAATATATACAGTAATTGAGGGTAGGACTTTCTGTGTAAGCTAGAAGTCATTAAAAAAAAAAAAAAAAAAGACTGAAGTATATAAAACTGAAAACTCCCATATTCAAAACATCACTTCTAAGCAAACTTTATGAAAACCAAAAAATGGTAGGTATGGGAGGATTGCCACATATTATCAACAAGGAGTCACATTATATTTTATTATATATACAATATATAATATTTTATATTAAAATATAATTTATATTAAAATATATAATATATAATATTTATATAATAAAGGAGTCTAATTATATTTTAATATATTTTATTATATTAAAAGCCCTTAATAAAACATAGGAATAAAACAAGACCTCAGTAAAAATGCACTAAGAACATGAACAGATATTTATGAAAGAGAAAATATAAACGGCCAAAACATTTTCAAGCTCAGTAATCAAAGAAAAGCTAAAACAACACAATATTTCTACTGTTAAATTGTCAAAGAGATATAGTTCTCATAACTATTGATGGAAATGTATATCACATCAACTTTCCTAAAGGCAAAATTAGAAGGTTAGTATCAAAAAAGTCTTCAGATTAAAAAATCCCTCTCCTAAGACTTTTATATAAGGTAACAGGCATTACGACTTCATTAAGGCATTTTTAATAGTGGAAAAGTTGGAAATAAGCTAATAGCTCAAAACATGAGATTAATAATATGACAGATAACCATGCAATGAAACAATAAGGTCTAACAAGATATAAAATACATTTTACACACACACCCTAAAGTGCATTATGACTTTCTTGGTAGAGGATTACAGATAGTTTCTACTTTTTTCTTTTTGCTTATCTGTGTGAGGACCTTATTACTTCTATGACTTAAATAAGTCATTTAGAAGTTGCCTCAGTTTCCCTGAATGGTAAGAGGCTTCCTTGTGTTAAGTGAGGCTTCCTGAGTTAAACAATAATTTAACTACCAAACATTAGAAAGAGAAGTACAATATATACAGTAATTGAGGGTAGGACTTTCTGTGTAAGCTAGAAGTCATTTTTAAAAAAAAAAAAGTCTGAAGTATATAAAACTGAAAACTCCCATATTCAAAACATCACTTCTAAATAAACCTTAGAAAGACCTCAAATTTAAACACACAGACAAATACAGATACATGCCCCCTCTATGAGTTGTGGAGAAATAATTTTCTATTTAAAAAAATATAACAAAAAAAGACAACATACAAAAGAATGTATATTGCATGGCACTTTGTGAATAAAGAGGAAAAACTAAGAACATATTCATACTAGTTTAGACACAGATAAAAATCCTCTGGAAGAATAAACAAGAAAGAACAAATGTTGCTACTCAAAGGAAAGAAACCAGGCAACACGTTAGAGAACTTTTTATTGTATAACTATTTTTAATTGTATAAATTCCTTATCCATTAAAACCTGAATTAAAAAACAATTTTTGAATGCTAAAAAATACAAATATATTGCATTACTCAATGTTGGCAAGGCATATTTACAGTATCAAAGGGATTTTAACTTATTAAAGTTTTTTATTTTTAATTTTTACTGATAAAACAACATACAGGGTACATGGGTGGTTCGATGGTAGAATGCTCACCTTCCATGCAGGAGACCCAGGTTTGATTCCCAGACCATGCACCCAAAACAAAAAAAAAAACAACGTACAAGCACATACATTTTTTTTTTTTTTTTAACATGGGCAGGCACCAGGAATCGAACCTGGGTCCTCTAGCATGGCAGGCGAGCATTCTTGCCTGCTGAGCCACCGTGGCCCGCCCAGCACATACATTCTTAACATACAAACATTCCATACATGGCATACAATCAGTGGCTCACAATATCATCACATAGTTGTATATTCATCACCATGATCATTTTTTAGAATATTTGCATCACTCCAGAAAAAGAAAGAAAAAAGAAAAAACTCATATATACCATACCCCTTACCGTTCCCTCTCACTGATCACTAATCTACCCAATATATATATATTTTTTAATTTTAACATTTGTTCCCCCATTACTTATTTATTTTTGATCCATATGCTTTACTCATCTGTCCATACCATAGATAAAAGGACTATCAGACACAAGGTTTACACAACCACAGTCACATTAGGTAAGCTATATATATACAATCATCTTCAAGAAATAGGGCTATTGGAGCACAGCTCTGCAGTTTCAGGCACTTCTCTCCAGCCTAATACACCTTAAACTAAAAAGGAGATTTCTAAATAATGCGTAAGAATAACCTCCAGGACAACCTCTCGACTGTTTGAAATCTCTCAGCCACTGACACGTTACTTTGTCTCATTTCTCTCTTCCCCCTTTCGGTCGAGAAGGTTTTCTCAATTCCTCAATGCTGAGTCCCAGCTCATTCTAGGATTTCTGCCCCATGTTGCCAGGGCGGTCCATACCCCTGGGAGTCATGTCCCACGTAGAGAAGGGGGGGACAGTTAGTTTGCTTGCCGTGTTGGCTGAGACAGAGAGAGGTCACATCTGAGCAACAAGAGAGGTTCTCTGGGGGGGTGACACTTAGACCTAATTTTAAGTAGGCTTAGTCTGTCCTTTGCGGGGTTGTTTCATATGAACAAACCTCAAAATCGAGGGCTCAGCCTATTGGTTTGGTTGTCCCCACTGCTTGCAAGAGTATCAGGAATTTTCCAAATGGACAAGTTGAATTTTCCCCTTTCTCACTGTGACCCCTTCTCACCGCTCCCCCAAGGGGGCTTTACAAAATACTTTTTTACTCACTGTTCAAATCCCTCTGGGATTTATTGGGGCATCACTCTGGGATTTATCAGGGTATCACTCCAGACAAACCTACAAAATCTCATCCCTATTCAAGGTTCCATATACTTATCGTGTTCAATTAAACTGTCCGTGTATTAAAGCTTGTATAGAAGGTCATCAAAAGCCTTAAAAATGTATACATGCCCTCTGACCCAGCAATTTTATTTCTGGAAATCAGTCCAAATGAAATGTCCATTCACATGTTCAAAGATCTATATAAAGGAAGTCCACTACAAGGCTACACAAAATATTGAAAAATCAGAAGCAACCCAGAAAAGAAATCTTTTACATGCAATTTGTATTTTCTATATTTCTCCTGTGCTCTCCAATACGGTAGCCACTGACTACCATTAAATTAAATAGCATTTATTAAAATTAAATAAAATCTAAAATTCTGCTCCTATGTCACCTAGGTTCATTTCATTTGCTCAACAGGTACATGTGACTTGTGGCTATCACACCGGACAGAACAGAAAGAAAAAGCTCCATCACTGCATAAAGTATAACCAAACAGTACACTGCAATGTAGACAAATTACTTTATCTCTATAATTATGCAAATTCTTCTCAAAAAATTGCAAACATTTCCCCCTGTACTAGAAATACTCTTAAAATTTCCTAATCAGTATGTTGATGATGATGATAATTTTTTAAATTAACAGGAGCTTGCCTACCATGGAGCAAAGAACTATGCTATGTGCTTTAATTAGATATCTCATTTAATTTTCATATTAAAATTGTGAAGGCGATACAAGTCCACAATCCCCTATCTGAAATACCTATTGTCTTTCTTAAGGTTTTAGACAGATGAAGGTAAGGATAAAACATGGAACATATTCATACACAACTAATAACATCATACTACTAAGTAGCCAAATGATACCGTTTCACATATACAACAATGCCCTAGTCTAGCTTCACAAGGCACAAATGGTTGTTGCTATTTGTCCCAAAAATTCCCAGGAGAAGCAGCAAACCTTACAGGGAAATTTATTAGTTCAGTTCTGAACATACTAAACTAAGTTTGAGATGCTCATGAAATACTTAAAAAACATATCCAGAAAGCAGTCGGATATCAGATGTAAGGTTAGGGAGCTTAGCCTCAGGAGAGTTCATCACACCCTGCTTTATACTACCCATTTTTTCACATCCCATTTCATGTCAATTATGTGTCTCCACACCATTTTCTCTTGCTACACTATATGCTTCTTAAGGGTACTTAGGTCCTGCCATATAATAAGGGCTCAATAAATGTTAATTTTTAAAAGTGCAAAACTTGAAGAACTGTACACTTAAAAAGGCAAATTTTATTGTTCAGGAAAAAAAATCCTCAAAAAAAATTGTTGATTTCAAATTAGGGTGAACTTTTCATTTAGAAGAACTCTTAAAATATATACCTCACACATAAACAAAATCCTTTTTAAATCCAATCACATTAGGAGTGCTGTGTTCAGATCTATATATTTGAAAAAGTGCAACAGAACAGGGCAAGAAATATATAAATAAAATAAGGAAAAGAGAGCCTAATAAAGATTCCTTAGAGTGCATTTAAATTAAAATTCTTAAGAAGTTTATTGAAATATCTACATGTAGTTTGAAAGATTTTACTTTCTAATTTATAGGTTGCTTGTGTTCCATTACTTAAAAATGAAAAACTTCTGTACTCTTCCAGTCCATGTTATTCAAAAAGTTGTGATATAAATCATACAGCAAATTTGTTCAGTAATATGCACTATTTAAGGGATAGCTGTTGTCATCCCCAAATCACTATCAATTATTTGATGACTAGTCCTTTTGTTTAAAGTATACCACCCAAATTTAAGATAGTGGTAAGATCTATTACGGCTTTAACAGAACAGACTGGCTACCAGTTCTATGTTTAACAGCAGATCAAGACAATTTCATTTATGCCTCACAACTAGCAGTGACAACCTTTCAGTTCAAGTATTCCCTGGAAATGACACTAAAATATTGTTAGAAGGCAGAGAGCCAAGAGAAAAAGGTCTTATTAGTAATGAATGGGTGGGGAAGATAGTAGCAGTAGAGGACTGAAAAACAACAATACAAACAGGCTTAGAAGAATGTCAAAAAGCAGCCGAAGAGCAGAGATTCACAGAACAAAATTTCTGCAACACAAATAACACAGAGGCTTAATTGTGTAATTCCACTTGTGAAATAAGCACATAAGCTAGGATCAAATATATACTGGATTCTAACTTTATACAGTCAAAACTCTGCAAATCTTAAACCAATTAAAAGAATATTGATAAATTTAAAAGGATTCTCCCAATTTTGGCCCTATTTCCCTATTCTATGAAGCAATTAATTCATAAGGGGAAAAAAATAATTTCAAACTTTAAATGATGAATATAACTATTAGGAGTAGCCTCTCTATGAGGTCTGAAATGGAAGTAAAATGTACATTTCTTCCAGAGCTGTAGCCAATAATAACTTTTGCTTTCTGAATCCAGCCTAAGCACATGAGTTGGGAAGATATTTGCAAAAGTATTTAATAAGAAAGTGCTGAACTTAGCTTTTCTTTTATTTTTTTATATTTTCTTACATGGTGCGCAGTCCATCAAATTCACCAAGTAAAACCTCTCCTAAGTATAAAAGACAAAAGAAAATACTACTATAGATTTCTTCTTATTGAGAGCCATTTCTGTGTATCAGGAATCATCAAACATTTTCTGTAAAGGGCCTAATAGTAAATATTTTCTACTTTGCAGGCCATATGATCTCTGCCATAAATACTCAACTCTGATATATACACAATATAAGCAGTCATACACAATCGGTAAATCAACAAACTTTACGTGTTCCTGTAAAACTTTATTTACAAAAGCAGGCAGTAAATCCCATGGGCCCATGGCCACAATTAGCTGACCTCATGCTATAGATCATATTTTTCACCTATTAACAAACATATTATTTTTAAAATACCACAAAATTTGAGTTAAAATGTCTGGAATTTGTTTACAATACTTCATAAAAAAGAAAAGTGGAGAATAAGGAGAAAGATTAAGTAAGACTGGTAAAATATGATTATTATTAAAGTTGGATGATGGATACATGGGGTTCATTGTACTATTCTTATAATTTTGTGACTTTGGAATCTTCCAAAGTAAAAGTTTAAAAACAACACAAAATAAACCAAGAACGAGCTCTACAGAAAAATGAGTACCCTCACCTTACTGTAAACTTTCCAGAACATGCATAGTATTTGAAAGACATAAGTTACACAATACAACATAAAAGACTCTTAACATAATGTTTAAAGAAAAAAAAACTAATCTATAAATGTGTATAAGTATAAACCCATAACACTTGACACAATTTAAAGCACAGGCCCACCTCATACAATTCTCAACTTAATGAGTTTAATTTATTTCCATCTTATCTAACAAAAGGAATTACCAATTTTTTGTTTTAGAACACAATTATTTTTTTATTAGAGAAATTATAGGTTTACAGAAAAACAATGCATAAAATACAATTATTTTTCTAAGAAAAACATTATTTATGATAACATAAATGGGTCCGTTTTTTTCAAATGAACTAATAAAAAATATTTAACTCTCAGTATGAATTTCTAAACCATATTAGTAATTATAAGTCACATAAACGCTCTTTAGATTCTTGAATAATTAAGAGTATAAAGGGATCTTGAGACTATGACCTCAATGTTTTCAGTGTTGTTTAAAGTATGTTCACCAAGCAAGTATTAGGTATGTGCTCAAATTCATTTTATCTTTAAACAATAATCATCATATAATGGAATTAACCCACTATCAAGGCTTTCAATACAAGAGGAAGCCCCAACAGAAATGTTCTTTTAAACTGCCTAGAAAGTTATGAATAATATATCTATAGGTAATGAAGTTCTCTAAAGTGTTGGCTCCCCCTTCTGCAGATAACTAACTCTCTTGAACCAATAAAGAAAACTAATAAACACTAGCAAACATCATTTCTAAAAATTATGCTTCCTTTCAACAAATCATGATATTTGGTCTTACTCAATGTAAGAAAACAAATCAAGTTAAGCAGAAACTTAGGAAAGAAATCTTAACTGCACATGTAATTTCTCAAAGATTAAGTAAATATATTTTTAAATGTTCTAGCTTTTTCCCAATGTTCTAAAACACAGTGATTTCAAACTTTACCAAAGCTAACAACTAATTTAAATTAGGCTCATATAATTATGACTTCAAGAAAAACTGAGAATTTCTCTGTGAAAATATTTCAACTACCCAAGAAATTAATCAGTCTCAAAATTTTCTAACTCTAAAACTAAAATAGTAATAAATGATAAATAATACAGATTCAGGCATTTTTAACCAATTTGCGTCTTCTTTATATGGCTATTTAAAATATAAGAAATTATTTCACTTTGTTTATTGATTAAATGCAAATTATTTCCAAATTAAGTTTTATAAATTTTATTTCTCTAGTCCTTTTTCAGTAAGTTTAAAATAGTACTAAGTGAGATGCAGAGACATACTTACATCATACTCTGCAATTCAAATGCAAAGCTTATAGACTTCCCTGCACTTCTTCCACTACTTGAAGTGGCGGTGGACATTGGGCTAGCTGCAGTATTATTCATCTAAATAGAAAAGAGAAATAAAGCTTACAAAGTATATTTTAATTATAAACAAAGGCATAAAAAGGAATCATTATAAACTATTTCAAAAAGCAGAGAAAATTACATATTTCTGATTAATTCTGTTTTATGTAAATCTGATTTGTTCACACTTAATGTTTTTTATTAAAATGAAAAAGGTTGAAAAACCACTTAATCAAGTAAGACACCAGTTACTCACTTGAGAATAAACATTTCAGTAATTATTTCGCAAAAGTAACGGAAGAGAAATACTCATTGAAATATTTTAATAGAGCTCTGTGGTTTTCAAAATGTGTTCCAGGGAACCCTATAGTACACTGTCGATATTTCAGGGAGGTCCCAATGGCCCTCAAGTACATATATCCCCAGTTTCATTCACAGCACCAGAACAGCACTATAATCCTTATGGATGAATGTTTATATTTGTGGGTAAATAATTCATTCAACTTAAAATGTGACATTTTATTTCCCAATAAAATCAAGCTGATGCACAATGGAAAACCAATTGCCAATCCTAATGTATACCATTTTATTTAATCCATGTGGTAGTCCTATGAACAAAACCAAGTCCAAATAGCATCAAAACAAATTTATAAAAGCAGATAAAAACCTTAACTATTACATAGTAAGTATTCAAAAAATGGTTATTATTTCATATGTTCATGTAAACATTACATTACTATCATTCTCCTTAAAATAAAAATACTTCTCAAATTCTAAAAATGAATGTAATAAATTTAGAATTAACATATAATAAAATAAAGCAGTACAGAGAGCTTTTAAGGAAGTATATAAAACCAATTAAGAGGGCAGGTTCTGGAATCAGATAGCCTAGGTTTGAATTCCAGCTCTGCTCCTTTATTAGGATCTTGGGCAAGTTATTTAACGTCTCTATGCCTCAGTTTCCCAGTCTGTAAAATGGGAGTGAAAATCTCTCTCATAGGGTTTTTGAGAGGATTAAATGAACTAATTAATATATACAAAGCTTTAAGAATAGGCTTTGTATATTCTGTTGGCACATAATAAGCACTCAATAAATGTTAACTATTATCAGTAGAAACAGAAAAACCTTAAGAACTTTCCCTTTCTTGATTTGCTAAAAGCTTTTATATCATAAATTTAGATTTCACAATCACACAGTTTAAATAATTTGAATATTTTCACCAAAAAACCCCAATACAATTGAACAAATATAATTTCCTTATAAAATAAATTCAGTTTTCACTACTGACATCACTACTGCTACCAGTCAACAAAGCTCAAAATCTCAGTCATCTTTGACTCTTCTCCTACAAAACTATAATTAAGAAACGAAGTAAATTCTACTTTATGTTCTTACATCGTTCCCCTCTTGCTCTACTGCTATGGCCCTCTATGAGTTCTATCTACAGTTTCTCTCTTTCCATGTCAGTTCATTCTTAACACTGCTGCCGAATTTATCTTTTTAATACATCTTTCTAATCTGACTACTCCTGTAGGTAATAGAGGCTAAAATTAATACAGAGAACATGAACCAAGATCGCCTACCAAGACGGAAGGGCTGGATTCCATGAATGAAGGCTGAAAAAAAGCTACTACATACCACTGCTTAAATATAGACCTTATATGAAGTTTTCGAGAAGGCAAGAGGACAGAGATCTAAAATAAACAGCAAGATATAATATCCCAATATCCATTTCTGGCAGAAGCAACTACATGCCAAAACAAGTCCTGGTTCTAGTATGAGAGCCCTCAGGGCTAGGCCAAAACCACCAGATAGAGAGTGCAAAGGCAGAGAGAAAGAGAAGGTAACAGAAAAATGTCCCACTCAAATAGAACCTGAAAACTAAAATTCTAAAACACTTAAAGAACCTAATGCTAAGAAAGGCCATTACTTTTTTTAAGTCTAAATCCATTCTATTTTTTTATACAAAGACTTTTACAATAAGTTTGGCTTTTTCGTTTGTTTGTTTGTTTTCCCACAAATGGTATATGAATAGAAACATTACCACTTCAAACTCAGGCTAAAAAAAAAATCACATCACCAGTCCAAGACTAGGGGAAAACAGACAGGAAACCAAGGACTTCCACAAACAGTCCTGCAATGTCAAGACAAAGTGCTAAAAAAGGAACTTCAATTTCTCAAGGACCACGGAAAATGCTTTCCCTGTTATCCCAAAAGAAGACTGACAGAAGTATCCTGGAGAAAATATTAAACTCAAAAGATTACATATTAACCCCAGTCTCTCAACACACAGTTGGGATTTGAGAAGACTCTTTTCTCAGGTTTGACAAGGGATTATCCTATTGCAAAATGTCTTAAGACACTGGTGGAGCAATCTGCCCTTGTATCATTTTGCAAATCCAGTCATTCCGCTTTAGTTCTCTCTGAACAGGAGGCATTTCAGAAAGTAAATTTGTATTAAAGCCACAGGCTTCTTCGGTTGTCCCCCTAGTGCAAATGTTTCACATCAACAGTATTTATTGTTTAGAGGAAAAAGGTCCCGATCCTAGTTTATTTTAAGCACGATCATTCTTTCACTGTCAAGTTATTTAATTTTTAAATCAAAAAAGTGAGTAACATTTTCTTGACATGATAAACTGATAGCTCATTAGACCTTTAAAATATTATTTCCCCTACCCACATTTTGTTTGATGATTTAGATCATTAACTTCTTTAAACATTAACTTCTTTACACATCAAAGTCCTATCATTCCAATACTTTATTTCCTTTCTTCTAGACATTAAGAGAAAAAAGAAAAAAGTTGGTTAAAAGCAGAAGCACTCAAGTCAATTTTCTCCAATAAATACAGTTAACATGGAACTGAAAACCTACTGTAATCTTCTCAATGGGTTAATGTCCTGCAGTTGTTTTAGCTTTCAATCCAAATGCAGCTGTTTGCCACATTTTACAAAATGAATTCAGATGCGCAGACTGGTACCTAGATTATTTCAACATGTCATAGTTTAAATGTGAACCAATGGAATAAGTTCATTTCTGATTAATACTATTTAAAACTGATTGATAAGTCAAAAGAATACTATGTCACACTTGTAAAATCCTGTTCCAGAGAAGAAACTTTGACATTTGTGCTTTAATTTAAAACAATGAATTTCAAGAATATAGCCTTTTCCTCAGAAAACAAAGCTACCAAAAAATTCTAATTGTATTATAGTTTTATATTGAAAAAAGCTAAACAAAAATGCAATGAACATATTACTAAATTTCTATTTATAGTTCATATTTTTAGTAACTAAATAACCAAAGAAATACCATGAAACATACTTAAACTTAAAAGACATCAAAAAGTTGAGAAATTTATTACTGGTTACAGCACCCTCACAACAACTACAAAACCTGGACTGTGTTCAGTCTACACATTAAAAGATAATGGGATTTTTAAAGCTAATAGCATAATTATAATCATATTGTTTAAGCAATGTGACAAAAGTACCACACTAACACAGAACATTAATAATAGAGAAAAGTGTATGTGTGAGATGAGGGTATTTGGAAGCTTAGTACTTTCTGCATGATTTTTCTGTAAACTTACATATGCTCTAATTAAGAAAAAAAAAAGGCTTAGGAAATACAAAACTCCAGAGTTATACTCTGTCTTTCTTCCAATTTTTAAACTACAAAGAATCAAGATATCTAATCTATATCTGAAAAAAAAATTATATCCCATTTCAGTGGACTCTTGAAGGTATAAAACCTAAGTGTCCACTCAATTATCTGCTGAAAGAGAGATGTAACATAAATAATTCAAAGGACAGGTGATTCACACGTAATATATCTATTTTGAAATCAAAAGCAATTTATCTGAAATCACTACTTGTATTTTTCATAACCAACTTAAAAAAAAATCACTTACAAAAAAATTCACTTACCATACACCAAATGAGTTCATAGGAAATAAATTACATTTGTCATAGTACTTTTCACACTGTAGTGAGACTGTTTACTTCTTCCCTTATATTCAGACTGCTTAAGGTCAGGGACACTGTTTTATCTGTAATTTTGGTACCTAATATTGTGCCGTCATGGTTGATATATGACATCAGTAAATGTTGGCTGAATGAACAAATGACTGAACGGAATAATAAAGAATACAAAGATTTTAAAAAGCCATATCCTTGACATTTAGTAGTTCATAGTCTAGTGCAATTAAAGACATACCCAAACAAGTGTGTTCAGAGAAAACACACTGGATATAATGAGAACAGAGGAAGAACATCGCATCCAGCCAACTATTATGGGAAAAAGTGTACTGAGATTTAAAATTTGTTAAAATCTGAAAATAAACCATAAAAATAATAAACAACTGCCATATTTAACTACTATTCAAAAGAAAAAAAAAAAGACCCCCAGATAAGTGAATAGCAAATTCAAATAACCTTATCTTACTGGATATTGTTAGAATGAAAACCAGCAGAAGTGAAGAACTTTGAAAATTACAAAGTACCGTAAGAATAATATGTGATCTAAGGAAATATTCTGCCTTACCATTCATGGAGTGATTATTTTTCTTAAAAACTACAAGAAATCCTTTCTAATAAAAAATCACAGTTTAATTCTATAATATGCATAAGAAGCTAAAGCTATTCTATAAAGAACACCTAATGATGAAAATGACAAGCTGTTAGCTGTACTTCAAACAGAAAGAGAACCACTGTTTTAATAAATACAAAGGACTTCATATTCATAGGCAGAAAATTTCTTCTCAGTAATATATTATACTATTTCTTGGTATATTTCTCCCCATCAAATCTGCTTCCTTGTCCAATATCCTCAGCTCTATTAACAGCAACACTAATCCTCTGTCATGTTTAAGATCAAAACCTTCAAGTCATTTTTGAATTTCCAACTCCTTCCCCACCTACATCCAGGAACTCTAATCCAAGCAATTTTCCTTCAACAAAAGCAATTCCAAATCTTTCCTTTCTTTTTAATCTCACCTTAATCAATACCTTTTGAACCCAGCTCCCAAGCTTTCTAATTCTGTATATTACCTTCAGCATACTCATGCTAAATACTAGTTACTTCTCTGCTTAGAAGCTGCCAATGACTCACCTCTACCTGGAGAACAAACCTATCTAAATGTTGGTCCCAATTAAACTTTCCAGCCTCTTTTTTCTATAACAGTCAAATGAAACACTCATTATGTTCCGAGTCACCCATGCTCTTTTGGACTTAACCCCTACAGTCTTCCTATTTGCAAAATCCTTTGTCTCCTCCTCTCTACCTATACAAATGCCACAGATATAGACGCGCCTAACCTAAGCTCAACATCTCCAAGAAGCCTTCCCAGATATATAACTATAAGGAATTCTTCGTTTTCTGATGTCTTATTATTTTATTAATTATTTTAGTTTACCATTAAACAAATTACTTCAGTACATATTAATTATTTTTGTTTAATAATATACCTCTGCCCCAAACCCAAGCATCTACTAATGAGGGCATCTCCTACTTCACGGAGAAATAAAAGGTAGTAACTCCCTCCACTCTCCACTACCAAAGTCACTATCTTTTCTTTATTTCCTCCTCTTACAATAAAAGTATCCTCTTATTTATAGCCAGTGTTCCACCTGTGCTTTGGACTATTCATTCATAACTAATTATTGAGCCCTTACTATAGGCTAAACAGTGTTCTCAGAGTCAGGATATAGCAGTGGCTGAGCCTTACAAAAATGTATTGCAATATATAAGACACATACATAAACATAATCTAAACTCAGGTAGTGGCAAATACTACGGAAAAAAGGTGAAACAGGTTGATTTCAAATAGGAGGAGGGATTTAATATAAGATCTCTGGAAGAGAGAGAGCTTCCAAGTTAAAAAACAAGTACAAAGATCATGGGGCCGAGGTGGCTAGAGTGAAGTGCGCAAAGGAGACAAGCAGCAGAAAACAAGACCCCAGAGATAGCAAGAGGCCAGACCATATATGGCCCTGTAGGCCACAGAGGTTAAATTTTAGTTGAGTGTGGTATGAGGCTATTAGAGGACTTTCAAAGGGGAGGTGTCTTGAGATAGTTTAGGTTTTAAAAAGATAATTCCAGCTGTTATGAACATATACTATAAGCAAGCAAGGAAGACTAGTTAAGTAAGGAAGTTGACCAGATAAGAGATGACAGGGGTGTGAACTAGTGTAACAAGTAGAGATCATGAGAAGTGGTAGACTTCTAAAATAAATTTTGATGGTAGAGCTGACCTGCAGGTAGATCAGACATGGAGTATGAGAGAAGAAGAGTCGAGGATGACTGGAGTTTGAGGCCTGAGCAACTGGTTGAATAATGGAGCCATTTACTAAGATCAGGAAGACTGGGAAGAAAAAGAAAATCAAGAGTTCAGTTTGGGCCACATTAAGTTTGGGACATCTATTAGACATTCAAGTGGAGATGAAATTCTGCAGGAGCTTTTTCACATCAAATATTACAAGGCAGAAAAGTAACATGAAAGTCAGGATCATACGGCTTTTTTAAAAAAGATAATTAATTAATATAGTAGACCTGGTAATAATTTAACTAATCTCTCAAGCTGTTTATATGTCAAGAATAATTTGACTGCTTCATGGGGACGTTATGATGAATACAGTACCTACCACATAATGGGCATTCAAAAAATATATTTGAATTGAAAAAAATATCAAAATACCTTCAAAACTATGAAAATTTAAGAGAGAGATACATATAAGCTATATATTTACATATTCTATTTGGCAATTAATTTGTTTAACTTATAAACATAGGAGCCCAATGGCAGACTGCTCAGAGCCAGGTGAAATTTTATTATTATATATTTTTTCTTCATTAGGCTCATTTTAACATAGGTCTTCATTCCATGTGTTTTTGTATCCAGTATTCTCTTACAGAAACATTGAATTTTTCTTTAAATCTTCATTCATTGTAAAAATGATCCCTAAAGTACAGTGCAAATATTTGGAATATTAAATTCCAAATAAGAATTGAAACTACAAGACGGGTTACCAGGGGCTGCGGTGTGGGTAAGAAATAGGGAGTTAATTCTTAATTGGTGCAGAGTTTCTGTTTAGGGTGATAGAAAAGTTTTGGTAACTTATAGTGGTGATGATAATACAGCATAGTGAATATAATTAACAGCAGTGAATTATACATCTGAATGTTGTTAAAATGGGGAATTTTAAGCTGTATATATGTTGCTAGAACAAAAGTTGAATTTAAAAAACATACCATAGGACTGTACAATTGTGAACAATTCCGTAAATTATGGAATATCATTAAAAGTAAAATGATAATAATATTGTCTCATCAGTTTTAACAACAAAGGTACCACACTGATGCAAAATGTTATAAATGGGGGCAGGTATATGAGAAATCTGCATCTTTCGCATGATTTTCCTGTAAACTAACAAATTTTCTAATAAAAAACTATACATATATATTTTTTACCAGATTATCCATAGTATCCTGACAAAATGGCAAGCTCACTTCTCCAACCTTAAGACAAAGCTGTTTTAATATAAAATATATATAGTTAAGTGACTTCATGATAATTTACAACTTTTCATATATGTGCAAAGTTACTTACACTCCCAATACTGAGAGTTAAGTATGTCTGACAAAGATGTCAAAAAAGGAGCAGGATGTAAGACTAAATGCCCTCCAAAGTCCCTTAAATTCAAGGTTCTATTCCAGTCTAAATTCATGTTCTAGAAATATTAAACCTTATGATAATTCCACATTTAACATAAACAATTCAATGCATTATCAGCTGTGGTTAAAAAGTTTGTAAGATTAAAAAGAGAAAAAGAATGGAAGAATGATTGTAGGCATGAGAAAAACAAATGACTTTGTATAAGCACTCAGAGTTCGTTAGGAGTCTTTTACCAGTATTATCTCACATTTTTTTACAATCACCCTACAAAGCAATTATTTCCCCTCGACCAACAAAGAAATTAAGAGTAAAATACTGGCTATAAGGTCACAAATCTAATAAAATGTAGGCTCTGATCCCAGGTATCTGATAATCTGAAATATTTGGTCCATCCAGTTATATATTTTAATCAAAATTCACCAATCTCCTCTCATTTTAGTGCTTAAAGGAATTACTGAGGAATTGTACACATAGTAGTCAGGGGATTTATGCTGTCATTAAGTAATCTGGGAGACTGGCGACTTTAAACTTTAAGTTCAGGAATTCTGTTTTAAAGAAAATCTTCGGCAGTCAGATAAACAATTAAAACAGACAAAAAGTATAACTAAATAAACTGGCAGGAGGGGGACCAAAGACATCTGACAGGCTTCAGAACTACAATTTGAAACTCACTAATTTCATCCAAATCCCTCATTTTTCAGGTGAGGAACTGAAGTCCAGAGGGGTTTCTTGAACGGTATACCCAAGGACATGTCACTATTTAGTGATACAGCTGGGACTAAAACTGAGGTCCTCTGACACCTGGTCCAGAGTTCTTTCTACTACACCATGAGGAACCTCCACAGTGCCTTTGTCATAGTCAACTTTGTTATGAAACAGCTGCCTCTATTGAACCAGAGTATAGAAGTAAAAGCTGGGAGTCTGGAATTAAAATACAGTCTCTAATACTTATCATGTGACCGTAGGCAAGTCACATCACCTTCCTGCCTCAGTTCCCACATCTTTAGAAACCGTTCTCAGAGGCTACACAAAATAATGTATGTAAAGCACTTAGGACAGTGCCTGGTACATAGAAAACACTCACTTCATGTTATAATGATGATGATTATGAATCCATCCAAAAGTATAAATTCTTCTGAGATATATTTTATATCTCAAAGAATTATATTAACTATGCTTTATATCCTCAAAGAAAGAATGTTATGATTAGGAGTAGTCTTTTACAGACAGAAACATATTATATAAATAAAGTGATATATACAGGATTCATTCATGAAATCCTTATAGCATTTAAAACAGTAAAAGTACACCAAGATTTTTTAATTGATACATATTTTATAGTATTATAGTTCAGAAAGTATATTTACATAAATTCTTTAAAGGTATTGTCCTTTGAATTCAGTGAATAACATTTTTTCAGCACTTACCACACCCTATATGCCAGACAGCATACTATTTTCATATTCATAATCTTGTGTCTTATTATAGCTTCAATATCCATGAACTACCAGACAAATCATATCAGACAGTAGTACATGTGTAAAAAAAAACAAAAAAACCAGACAAATTATTTCCTGATATTAAGAGCTTCATTAGTATCACATTAAATGAGAATGTCATGTTTGGATAACTAAATGAAATACAGTATTTAGCACAGATCAAAGCCCCCCCCAAGAAAATGTTGGCGCTCCCTTGGCAGTAGTATGGAGTTGTCATACATATAGAATACACGGTAACCAGACCAATGAAGCCCATTACTGTGACTTAAAAAATATACTTGTCAGGGCAGTGCCACAGTGGCTCAGTAGCAGAATTCTCGCCTGCCATGCCAGAGACCTGGGTTCGATTCCTGATGCCTGCCCAAGCAAAAAATATATATACATATGTCAGAGAGAACTGTCTTCTGTAATGGTGCCTATTACATTTTATTATATTGTCTCACAAATTAAAATATACAACAATTTTTGCAGATTTAGGGTCAGTCTTTTCTGGAGATGGTAGGTAGACAAAGTGAGACAAAACTACTTAAATATGAAAATGTTTGTAAAATAAGACAATTTATAAATGTAATTCTCACTTGCTGGCCACCAACAATTCTGTGAAGTTGGGGGGTGAAGTCAAGTACTAATTCCAATTGACTAGTGAGGAAAGTGAGACTCAGAAAAGGTAAATACTATAGTCAAAATCACAAAAGGAGAGTACATCAGAAGAGGAAAACCTAGGTTTCAGAATTAGTTTTAAGAGCTCTCTGCACGTACACTCAATGCATCTCAGAACTTTAATATCTCTTTCATATCTATACAATCTAAAAAAACATAAGACTATATTTACCAAGTACTTATTTCTTATGTGCTGTGCTGTAGCATATTTAACCCCCATGAACCTAGAAGTAGATGTTATTACTATCCTTATAAGTGAGGAAACTGAGACTTCACAGAAAGGTTAAATAACTTGCACAAATCTCATGATTAATAAGTAGCAAACTGAAGACTCAAATTATGTTTGACTCCCAATTAAATATTTTAAACACTACAGCATAATTAATACAAAATGTACTTATCTGAATTCTCTTTATTTATATCAACTATAAGCAAAACCCTTCTTTAACATTCTAATACATATTAAGCAAATTTCTGACGTATTTCACTTCAACCTTTCCATAAAATAAAAAGGATGTCATTTTCAGCAATACACCATCTTCTGATTTGACTGGCATGATCTAACTTTCTCTGGAGCCTCTTACTAAAAGATCATTTTGTTCTACAGAACCAAAAATCAACCTATCCAAGATTTCTATCCCATTATAAAGAAAAAAGCACATTCTAAAAATTACAGGTGCTTTAAATGGACAAGTCACTTGCTGAGCTTATTCCAGATTATCTATTGCTTAGGTATAAAAGCAGTAATTTGTCATTAAAAGGAAATAAATTTCTGAGACAGCAATATGGTTAATCCTCCTAATATTTATAGTAATATTGTACACTATGTTATTTCAACAAACCTAAAAGTATTGTGACATATTATTATATGGTCCCAACCGGGTTGTTTTTGACAGTGAAATGGGCTCGATTAAAATTATACCGGGGCAAAAAGGCATTAAACCATGACTGTCTCAGAATAATTGCAGCATACAATCACCCTACATAAGAGCAACACATTCTGATCTGTATGTTACAGGCTATTCTCTGTATATAACCTAATTAATGAGCTGTAAATGAAGATAATCTTCAGTCTTGAAATCCAGGTACCATTTTACAGATATTAGGTCAGAGTTAAAGGCACAACCTAAAAATAAAGTTTAAAAAAAAATCCGTATTTTCAAACTTAACTTTATAAACACTTGCTTGAAAAGAAAAACAGATTCAGGTATCTCAAAGAAAGTAATCTTGTGAAATATCTATTAACAAATTTCAGACTTATATCTCTTCAACAGTTGTGAATACCAATAACCACAAAGCTACTTCTAAAATAGCACAATGCCCAAAGGGTACTATATCATTTATCAAATTGCTTTATTACACAAAAAGTTAAAATGAAAGGAAAAAAGCACCATCTTTCAAATAGAAAAAAATTCAGGGATAAAATAGTTTAAAAGTTTTCACTGAAAACTAACCAAAACGATAAAAGGTAGTAGAAATTCATGGTTACAATTCAGTACAATAAAGAAAACCAGTTAGTGCTGTTCTGACTTTCCAACTGGACATGGCATTAGCTGTACAACCTAGGAGTCAAAAAAACACTGCTTTAATTTGTCAAGCTGAAAAATAGGTATTAGAAGACCACTTTACAGTATTCAAATGAAAAGCATTATTTGAATATAATTTCCTAAGGCAATAAATGTTGCAAGAATTGATTTAAACTCAACCAAATCAAGAGCTGCAAAGCATTTCAAAGCCTAGACTGTAGATCTATGCTGTGCCACTGGCCACATGTGACTAGTCAAATTTTAATTAATTAAAATTAAATTTAAAATTAAGTTCTTCAGTCACACTGGCCACATTTCAAATGCTCATGAGCTACATGTGGCTAGTGGCTACCAAATTGGACAGCACAGACTATATAGAACATTCCCACAACGGTAGAAAATTCTACAGGACACTACTGCTCCAGAGGTAGGTACACTTTGCTAAAATATTCCCAGAAACAAGAAATCTGCAATAGCACAATGAAATGTATTCTATTTCTGCAAACTACTAACGATCAGAAAATTGTTCTCATTCAATCAAATCCAGCCTCTCTGGAACAATCACCAGAAATTCCACCAGTTTCGTCATCAACGCAGTCTTCAAGTACACCTTTTCCATGGGTTAAATTATATTATATTAAGAAACTAAATCCTCTCCTCTTTTCCTTTCAAATAAACACTCGTTTATTTGAAAACAAATGCGTTAAAGCATCTATCACCATCCTGGAAATATGATAATTTGTCCTCGTGTACATGTACAGGATCATATGAGCGTCAGATAACATATTCCACTGTCCTCACAAATTCAATCGCACTTGTCAAACCAAGTGTCCTGATTTTTAATTCAGAAAGGAAGATCCAATCATTTCTAATATACTGTACAGTGTCTGGCCCTGTTGTAAGCGCTTAACATGTATTATCACATATAATCCTCACAATTCTGAGCTAGGCTACTATGATCCCCATTTTACAGATCAAAATACCGAGTCAAAGACAGTTTAAAAATTTCCCCAGGGTCACACATATGGGCTCAATCACAGAGAGTCGCTCTTTTCCTTTTTTGGGGATGTCACACTTCTATTAACGCGACCTAGCTCTTCTTCCACCCTGCCCCCTAAAGCATCGCTTTCCTTCTTTAAGTATTCTTAAAAAAAAAAAAAAAAAAAAAAAAAAACCGCCACCGAGATGCCACGAGGAAGGTGTTCCGTAACACACCCCAGCAAGACCAGCTCCGGCTCGCGGCGCTGCTCCCCTCGCCCCACGCCCACCCACCGAATGGGAGGAGTCAGGAATCAGCGACACACTCCGCAGAACCAGGGTGCAGCGCCTTGCTCACCGCCCTCCCTCCAGCCTTCCAGCTTTACCGCCAATTTACTCTCAGGCAGCGGCTTTCCAGCCGGCACCAGGGAATAGCCGGCCCACAAAAGAGCCGATGGGCTGGGGAGAAGGCCCAGAGACGCGGGCAGGCTACGTAGCATCCCTCCCCGTTCATTGGCCTTTTCCTCGCCCGTTTCCCGTACCGCCCCCCAGGCCCCTACAACCTCTGCTTTAAGAACACTTGTAGGCACAGCTGCCGGTCCCGCGTGGAGAATTTGGGGGCAGAGAAGGTGCGGTTTCTGCTGCTGCGGACCGAGACACGCTAGGAAAGGGGCGGGATGGGGGCAGAGAGTGTTGAAAGAGAAGAGGTGACTCGGCTTGGAGGGCGGGGGGGAGAACAAGATGGCGTGAGCCCTGGAGAAAGAAGAGGTAGAGACGCGACCGGCCCCACTACTAGTAGCGCCCGCGCTTGCGCATGCGTGCTCGAGCAGGTGGCTCGCGGCCCCTTATACAAAGAACAGACTACTTCCGCCACGCTTGGTATGGGCGGAGTATCGTGAGGCGCACAGACGTTCGCGTTCCCGCGGTTGGGGTGCGCGGCGCTCGTCGCGCCGGGCAGAGCACAGTGGGCTACGCTGGGCCACGCGGCGAATCTTGGAGCGGGGACTGCTGGGAGAAAATGGGGATGAGCTGGGAACCGAAAGGTGTGCAAGTTTTGAATTCTTTGGGAATGGAGAGGAGAGGTATAGGATTTTCAAGGAATTCGGTGACAAACATTGAAAGTGTGTGTACAACTACAGGGCAGAGATGGCCGATGAAAGCGTCTCTTCAGGAATTAGGATGGACAGGGATCTTAGGCCGACTGTTGCTGTAGAATGGTGGAGGGAAATGGAAAGAAAAGACAGACCCGCTCCCCCAAAGGTCCGTGATGAATGAACGAGCCAGTGTGGATATTGAACTCTTTCTGGAACAGTGAAACACCGGTTTTCCACTGACCTTCGCACATTCCAGTCCGCATCCTGTCCCTACACAGAATCATTAGGCCGTGGAAGAACAGTCCGCAATTTTTTCCCAACTCGTTTTACCAAGCTTAGACATTAAAGGACCGTGTTTCTGTTATTGAAACTTTTTCTCTTTGACGGCTTTTTAGGGACAATCTGCCTAAATTCGTTTTTCTTTAGGATATTAGCCTGTTTTGTTGTTGTTGTTTTGCATGGGCAGGCACTGGAATGGAATCTAGGTGTCCGGCATGGCAGGCGAGAACTCTGCTGGGTCACCGCTGCCTGCGCTATTCTTTCTAATTTTTAAATCTTGTACCCTCGCTATTGAAGTGTACATCTTCTCTCACATCATTTGATCTGTATATAGTTTTTTAAAGAATACAGTCTTAGCACAATGATTTAGGTTACTTTCACTCTTCATATCGTTTGAGTCTTCTTGGTATTTGTATTTTTAATACTTTTCAACTGCTTAGGGAAGAACTTATTTTCCATACTTGTATAACTCCTACCATGTCAAATATAAAATTATATTTAAAACAGATTCTATTAACCCTCACCAGGTTTTGTTCCTATCGATCTATATGTCTATCAATACATTTTATGAACACTTGAGTACAGATTTTATATATCATGCTCCTTGAACACTTAACCCTGCTATGTACATTTCATAAGAATAAGGCAATTCACTTATGTAACCACCTTAAGTACAGTTATCAAGTTCAAGAAATTAATATTGGTAGAAAGCTTATAGTCTATATTCCAGTTTTTTCATATTAGTCCTTATGAGTCTTTCCCCCATCTTTGTTAGATCCCATCTAGGATCATGTATTTAATTGTCATTGTCTCTTTAGTTACTTTTTTTTTTAATTATGGGAACATATATATATAACATAAATTTCCCATTACAACCATTTTTTTGTCTTTGGAATGTCCCAGATCTGCTCCTCCTCACTGACAATTTCTAATACTCTAATTTTCTCCTTTCCCTTGGCCATCATTTCCTGTGTCTTTGAATGTTTTGTCATCTTTAGTTGAAACCTGAACATTTTAACATTTCAATGTGTTATTGCTGGAATTTAGACTCTGAATGTCTATTCTTTAAGCTTCTATCCAGCTAGTGTTATGTCAGAGCTTTTCTTGAATGTCAGGAGCTAACTGCCCTCTCACCCATCTCCAACTACCATCAGCTCCCAAACAAAAGAAGGAAAAAAACAAGACACCTTTTCCACTCTTTGCCAATAGACCTATGCAGAGTGTTCACCTTCAGAGCATATCCGTACAATGATTTTAGAGAATAACACCATGTCAAGTCATAGGGGCCTCCCTGATCCTTTCAGCTCACACATTTTGTCTTGGGCAAGCGCAAATATCCCTAGGAATTCCCCCATTATATAGATATAAATGTCCTTTCTTCCCTAGGAAACAATTTCCTCAAGTACTATAGCCAGCCATCCCTTGCTCCGTGCATGCACAACTTCACTGCTCTCCTACAAAGAGAGTGAAAAGGTAAAAGCTGCCTTTACACACAGGGCAAGTGCTGGAATTGCGAACGTGTAATGAGTGTCCTGGTTCAGTCTCTCAGGTTACTTATACACGGATTGGCCATATTTGATCCCCGTATATGCACAAGGGTTACTCAGCTTCCTCTGGAATCAGGACCAGAAATCCATATTGGGGGTACAGGTGGTCTCCATACTAACCCAGTGAGGAACTGCAGGAGGGGCCAGCTGGGGCACCCATGAGCTACAATTTTTAAGTTGCCTTTTTCTTGATTCAGTGCCCACCTGTTACTACAATCCTTTAAATGTTTGCTGATGCTTTGAGAAAGATGTTTCTGCCAGTTTTTGGTGGTGGTTCAAGGTTTCTATGGGAGGACAAAGCCCTAAAACTTTTCACTCTTGCCATCTTGATCAGGGCAGGCTGCTCTTTTACCAGGTTGTTTTAAACATAACTGCTTAAAAGTTATTTTCTTGCCTATGAATATATGCCTTGTGAATTAATCACTTACTTCCTCCTATTTGCTCATATTGCTAAAGTCACTTAGTTATTTTCTGCATGGATTGAAGTTGTCTTCTTTTAATTTTGTGTTGCATATTTTTTCTTTAATCTCCCAACACTTAAATATTTTCCAAATACTTAAACTTCCCAAAGAATGGAGATATTTAGGATGTGAAAGCGCACCATAAGGTGTAAATCAGGGCTCAGTTCAATGCTGAGCAAAGTGTGATGTATAAAGAAAAATAACACTGGGAGAGAATTGTCATAACTCTTTACAAAGAAAGACTTATATGCAATAGTAGAAAAAACCCAAGAAAACAGGGTTAAGAAAAGCATCATGTCTAAGGAAATTAGCCCCAAGCAAATCATTTCAGTCATAGTAGTCCTTGATGCAAAAGAGCTTTATCTGCATCAGATAGAGGCCAGATTTGACCCTGTTTTTCAGAATAAAATATCACTTTGAACTCAGATCTTATCACTCTCAGACTGCTGGTATCTAGTCTACACCTTGTTGGTAGTTTGAGAGCACTGCTGAACATATTGAGTCAAAATATTAATCCATTCAATATATATCAAATATCTTAAGGTATTAATGTGACTAGGGTGTCTTTTAATTACAAAAAAAAAAAAAAAGCCAAAACAGTGAAGCTGTTGCTGAAATTAAACATTGATGACTACTACCGTTCAGAAAAAAAGTAAGTGATTTCCACAGCATGTGGGGAAAGTCCATCAATAAACCAAGTAAATTCATCACCCCACAAAAATGTCTCCATCCACTGGCAGAGTCATTAGAGGAAAATGGAGAATTGTCATTATAGACTTTTACATTCCCCTGGCATAATAACTTTCATATAGACTTACCACTGCAAAGAGAAATTACACATATCTTAGAAAATAATGCCTGTTGACATCTTAAAAATGAACAGATTCCATAATAAAAGAAGTCCCCATTCTCCAAAGAATAACAGAAGCCACAGGGAATATGGAACTATCTGTGTGATTAAGTACCTTTTTCTCTTCCTATGTATGCCACAGGGACAATTCACTTGAGAGACCTGAAAATTTTTACTCTTTTGTGATCCATGACTCTTTATTTATGAGAATGCTTGTGGAGACTGTTTATTTTCATTTTTGTCTATTATTTTGCCCATGGCCTTTTATTTCTAAGGTTTAAGTAGTCACCATGGAAATCAATTGGGTAGAATTTGGTATTAGAAATTGTTGCTATGTTCAATTAATTTTCTGACATTAAGAACTCTTTATTACTTTGCTTTATCTTTAGAAGAGGTTATTCCTACCAGAGGTTACTCATCTCTGTGCTGCAAGAGCAAGTCACTTAATATCTTTGGGACTCAGTTTCCATCTCTGTAAAATGATATATTTGACCCAAATGAACAAAAAAGAAAAACACTTTGAGGCCTAAAGTTCTATGCTGCTTTAAAAAGGAATGAGCAAAATATGGATTCAAAGTTGTATAGCATAATTTCACCATTCATTTTTGTGCTATTGAAAATTACATGAATTTTCAGGGCTCTTGCTGTAGGCAGACTCAGAGTTCAACTGACTAAATACATTTCAAAAGAAAGACTAACGTGAAAAAATACACATTAATCAAATCTACTGGAGGGAGTGCTCACAAAATTATTCACACTGTCATCAGATTGGCTCCCCCTCCCTTCACACTATATTCGTGTATTTAAAAATGGAAGAACAACACTGTTTAAGTAATAAAAGAATAAATGTTAAGACTTGCAGTTCAGGGCAGCTTGTAGAATTGTAATCATCATCACCTTCTTAGAGATTTCTCATTGTAGGCTTAACACTCCAGAATCTTTTAAAAATAGTGATTGGGTACTGAGAAAACAGTCATATTTGGGGGACTCAAAATGGGCTGGGAAATCATAGGATAAGGGCCAGTAACCCACCTAAGCACAAGGAAACTTAGTTGCTCCTATTCCCATAGAATCCAATATATAATACCTCTTGTAATGTGAACAAACAACTTTTACACTTGTCCACTGAAGATTAGGACTGTTGGTTGAGGGTGAAGGTGAGTGATGGGTGCCAATTATTTCATTCATTCAACAAGTATTTACTGAGGGCCGTCCATCTGCTTGACACTATTCTAGGAACTGCAAATATACCAGTGAACAGAAGAGACAAAAATCCATGCTGCCATGGAATTCACATTCTACTAGGAGGAGTTGGGCAATAAAAAAATAAATACCTAACATATATAATGTGTTAGAAGGCCATGAGTGTTATGGGGGAAAATATAAATCAAGGAAGGGATATGGAATGAGACAAAGCACAGGGAAATGGAGGGGTCGATGTTGTCATTTTTAAATTGGATAGTTGGGTAGGCCTCACTGAGAAAGTGGCATCTGAATAATGACTTGAAGCAGGTGAAGGAAATGTCTGCAAATATCTGAAGAATAGCGAGAACCACTAGTGCCAAGGCCCTGAGGTAGAAGTAGGCTTGGTATGTTGAAAGGACTTTTTAGCTTTTACTCTGATGGGAACTCGAAGGCTGTTGGCAGAGAAGTGAAATGATATGATTTAGGCAGTAAATGGTCATGCGGACTGCCAGGTTGAGAATAGTCTGTATCATAATTCATCTTATTATAGGAACCAAGGCAAGAGATGATGGTGACTTATGCTAAAGTTGTTACAGTATTCTTAAGACCTGGCTGGATTCTGGATATATTTTCAAAACCAATATGATTTGCTGACAGATTACATTGTGAGATTCTAGAGAAAGAGAGGAATTAAGGATGACTCTAAAGTGTCTGTTCTGTGAAACTGGAAAAATAGATTTGCCATCAACTGCATATGTTGGGTGCGAGGGAGAGATAAAGATTCAGTTTTGGGTATAAGTAGGTAATTCCTTACAGTGTTTGTGTTATCTTTAATGATTTGCCATCATAAATAAGTTTTTATGGAAATGAAGAAAAGTTTGGCTTTGTAACATTTTATAACAATTATTTAATTAATTTCTAATCCTGCTTATAGACTAGAGACCTATCTATATCTGTCAAGGAATATTTTACTTTTGTTTTAAGAAAATGTGAACGTCCCCATGTTAAAAAAAAGAGAAAAAAGAAATAACATTTTTGATGGGGAAAGAAGGGGCTGTCTATCAATACAGGAAAGTAAAGTGGAAAATTCTGTTGGGACAAATAGAAACATTTGGTTCCCCAAAGATTTTCATTGAAATATTTAGATGTAAAATTGGATCTTTTTCAGTGAATTGCTTGAATAACTTCCCCCATTTTCTATTTCAAATTATACATAGAAACAGGACCAAAAATTAACCGGTGCCAGAAGAGAGTAAACCACAGTGTGGCTAATGTAACTTTTTTCTAATGTAATGCTTTTTCTAAATCTGGGTGCAATAAAGCTGTTTTAATTAAGTAATGTTCAGATCAGTTTCTTAAATAGTTATCATGGAATCATACCAACAGGTTTGACCAAGTTGGTTTGTTTTTATTTTTAGCTTTTTATAGATACAGTTTAAACTCTGTAAACTTAAAGAGAAACTGACTTTTCTCTTTCCAGAATATATTTAAAGCAACCTCATTAACCCTTTCAGATGTAGTACAAAACACATGGACTTTGATATCACTTATTAGCCAAAATACCCAAGACAAGTTATTCAACCTCTCTGAAAATGTGTCCTCCACTGTAAAATAGGGATGACAATAATACCTTTGTGGTAGAGTTGCTTTCAAGATTAAATAGAAAGTTCCTGACACATTGAAATTATAAGTTATTGTTAAGCTAGGTAATTATGTGTTGTCTTCCTGTTTTTCATATTAGGTAATGAGTAATTTTTATAATGTTAATATTTTGAATGCATTAGACATGAAAATAAATTAAAAACATATATCAAATATTAGGGTTTTATGTTTTCTTAATTCAGTAAATATATGAAAATGTGACAATAATTCTTTTAAGAAACATTTACTGAGGAACCACTAAGTATACCAGTCATGGTTAGGTACTGAGGATATAAAGATAAATTAATACAGGGTCTTTGCCCTCAAAAGACTTCTTACTGATGAATGTAGGAGATACAAAGTATATAAACAAATAAGAGCAGAGACGCTATGATAACATGTAGCTGAGCTCTCCC
>PVIY010012414.1:0-62062 GCA_004026745.1 Myrmecophaga tridactyla | reverse complement strand
GCAGTTAGCTGTTTCACTCATAGGGGTATAAATCTCCCTGGCCACATGGGATAGAAACCCTAGGATGAGCTGGGTTCCAACATCAAGGGATTGAGAAAGACTTCTTGAACTAAAGGGGGAAGAGAGAAATGAGAGAAAAAGTTTCAGTAGTTGAAATTTTTGAAACTGTTGATTTCAAACAGAGTTGAGAGGTTATTCTTGAAGTTATGATTACAAATTATTTAGATATCCCTTATTAGTTTATGGTGTATTTGAGTGGCTGGAGGGAAGTACATGAAAGTGTTGATCTGTGTTCCAGTAGCCTTTATTCTTGAAGACAATTGTATAAAGATACAACTTTTACAATGTGACTATGGGATCATGAAACCCTTTTATCTGTTGGTCCTTTCATCCAGGGTATGGATAAATGAATAAAAAATATGGATAAAAGTAAGTAAGGGGGGAACAAACAGTAAAATAAATTGGATAGATGGAAATACTAGTGGTCCATGAGAGGGAGGGTTAAGGGGTATGATATGTATGAGTTTTTTCTTTTTTCTTTTTATTTGTTTTTCTGGAGTGATGCAAATGTCTTAAAAAATGATCATGGTGAAGAATCCACAACTATGTTATGATATTGTGAGCCATTGGTTCTACACCATGTATGGAAAGTATGTATGTGAAGATTTATCAATAAAAATATTTTTCAACAAAGAAACATTGTGTTGTTCAAAGAAGATTACTGTGTTAAATGGCTGCAAGCTATCCAAGGAAGGCTCTCAGGATGATGGACAGTATATACTTTGGCTTATAGTGCTTTCTCAAAGGGGACTGACTACCTTCACAATGACCAGGTTTGGGATGTAAAATGGGCTAGATTCACTAGATTCAGTACCCATTCCCACAGATGTCAGCACACACACCCATGACCTTTGACTATCACCACATCATTGTGGTTTATATTGGTAATTGCTTCCTTTATTGCCTCAGAGAGTTATACACTACCTCCTGGTTTAACTTCTCTGAGAGTTCAATTTCTGAGCCCACGTGCCTCCATCCTAGGTCTCAGGACCCCACCATTTTCTATTCAGTACTCTTATCTTTCCATTACTAAAGTCAACTGTTTATTTGGACTGCAATTTTGCAATCCTAACAATAAGGCATAGTCTTAGTCCTTGAGCAATGTCATCTCTAGGACCGCAGGAGAGTAAAGACTCTTTTTAAGATACAATAGGTTTACTGGTTACCTATTTGTCTTTCAAATAGATATATACTAGTTTCAATATTAACAGACTCACAGTCCCTTGAAAATTTATCATTTCTATTTTGATGACTCTCTGCTTTAGACTTTCGATGTCACAATACCTTGTTCACCACCTGTACTTCTTACCAGGCACCATGATGAGCTTGGTAAATAAGTTACTGGGATTTCTTTGCTCCCACCCCACCCTCAACAAATTGCTCATGTATTTATTCATCAAATATGTGAGCATTTCTGATACATTTGAAAATTTGTCACCTGGAACTACATCTACAAAGAATATGAGTTATTGACCTAAAAAACAACAGTTGTCCCACATAAAATATGTAATTTTAAGAGTGTTTAATAAGACAACTTTAATAAAGAAATGTTTATGTTTTGGGGAAATCACATGAAATAGTTTAATAGCCCCAGGAGTAATCACCACAGAAAACTGTAGCATTAAAGAAAGGAGAGTGAGAGTTAAAGAGAATAGAGGGAGAATTTTGTTAAAGGATTGTCTGAGAGAAATTATGGTCTCTGTTCAAGGATGCAATGAGTTTGTGGCAAACTTGAAGGGAAATGCATTTCCTCTGACCTGACGTTTGTCATTGTCACCCAAAATTGGCAAACCCATTAAGAAAACTGTGAACAATTCAGTCCATTGATGCAAGTAATATAGTATCTTAGCCACGTAGAACAAAGAAGAGTCTTGCTAGAGAAGGGTTGAGAATGGAATTACAGGGACACACAGAGAATATCAAGCATCAGATAGAAAATTAGAATTTATATACAAATACTTTAAAAGAGAGGGTTATATATGTAGTACACAGCTTTTGGGTTTAGTTCATACATATTATTAGTTTAACATATTCACAACCCAAAATGTAATAGAAAGAAAAATAGTAATGGATTACAGTTTTCACAATCTCCAAAATTATTTTCTCTATCTTATTAATGGCCTCTATATTTCAATACACAATTGCTTTTATTGTCTTGTTAGTCATTCCCTACTCCATGAAAATCCTGAGGAGTTGCAAAAATCTTGGGATTTAGAAATTTAGGGTTTAGAAATTTGCATAACAAATCCTATGACCACAGATTTGATCATTCAAGGTTCTGGTGTTACTCAAAATTTTAAGTAAGTTGCTCAGTTCAAATGGAAGAGATAGATAGAAAATTCTGTTTCATGCTGGCAAACTTTCATTAATAGAGTATCAGTGGGGCACAAAGCTAATTTTTTGACATAATACATAGACCCCCAGAAAAAATATTCTTTTTATTAAATGTATTTTACAGAAAGGAATATATTAAGGGTTACCAACCCAAGTCAAGTATTACTGCTTACATTTCCCTGCCTCTAATTGTTGCATACTTGACCATAGCACATGGTCTTGGAGGAGAGAAATCCTTAATTTGTTATCTATTGAAAGAATTAACTCTACTCTACTTCATTTGCCTTTAAGCATGGACAAAGAGAATCAAATTGTGAATAAATTCATTCTAGTGGGCTTCACTACAGATTCTATGAGGCAGTTGACCTTATCAGTGGGTTTCATATACATGTACTCAGTGACTGGGATATACCACACTCGTCCTATCAATCTGTAATGATTCCAGACTACCCACCCCCATGTATTTTTTTCATTGGGAATCTGTGTTTCCTGGATCTCTTTATTCCTCTGGCTACACCTCAAAGGTCCTAGTGACCTGCATTTCTGAAGACAAGAGCAACTCTGTGCTGGTATAAAGGAATTTTGTAACTCAGAAAATCCATGTCCTTTAATCCTAATTCAATATTGCTGAGTGGAATCTTTTTATTGTTTCCATGGAAATGTGACCCAACCAATTGTGGGTGATAGCTTTTGATTAGTTGGTTTCCATGGCCATTCAACATGGGGTTACTTACTGGAGCCCTTTATGAGGGGACCAATTTGGAAAAAGCTAAGAACCAAAAGAGTCCACACAGCCAGAGACTTTTGGAACAGAAGGAACATGCCCACAGGGAAGACTTATGAAATGAGGAAAGAAAACTAGTAGACATCATCATGTACTATCCTAGCTGAGAGAAAAACCCCAAACTGCATCAGCCTTTTCTTTGGAATTAAGATATCTCTTCCTCAATGCCTTAATGTGGGCATTTTCATAGTCTTAGACTGTAAGCTTTAGCAAACTAACACAATCTCCTTTGCTGGCTCCATAGCTCAATTCTTCTTCTTTGTTAGGCTGGGCTACACTGAGTGTTACTTGTTGGCTCCATGGCTTATGAACATGATTTTGCCATTTCCAACACCCTGCTTTATGATCACGTTATGTCAAAGAAATTGTGCATCTGTTTAGTTGTATATTCCTATGCTGGAGGCTCTGTTAATGCAATAATATTAACCAGCAGCATATTCACATAAGATTTGGGGGTGATAATGGCTTGGATGACATTTTCTATGATTTTCCACACCTAGTGAGGTTAGTATGTGATGTGAAAGACAGCCACCAAGCTGTGCTTTTCTTCCTCATGAGCGCCAATGTCATCACCCCCACTGGGCTCACACTGGCCTCCTACCTCTTCATCACTGTCACATCATGAGATTCCATTCCACATAGGGCCACCTTAAGGTTTTCTCTACCTCGTGCCCCCCACTTGATTTCTGTCATTTTTTACTACAGCTCTATTTTCTATATCTGCTCTTGCCCAAGTTCTAGCTAATGCCTTCAGAGGAACAAACTGGTTTCTACATGCTGTAGTCTTCCCCATGTTGAACTCCATAATATACAGTCTGAATTATGAAAACATGAAAGAGGCTCTGAAAAGACTCTTTAAGTTTACACAATTTAAAGTCTAAATTGATGTATTTTTTTAGGTCAGCTCTAAGATTTAATGGACAATGCTCACTAGGTGGTTGGGGAACTGAGCTTAAAATCATCATTTTTCTATTAAGAGAAATTCAATGAGAAATATATACCTTAATTGCTTTAGATTCTTTATTTTGTTTTAATGATCTAACTCTAATATGGACTGTAGAATATAGACCATTTTAATCCTGCTATAATTGTAAGCAGTATTTTGATTTAATACAAAAACAGAAGGATATTAATATCTAGGATCCCAATGAATTTAATTTTACTTGACTGTCCCCTATGACTGACACAATATTTTGTTTTTTCCTCTATGGATAGGAAGTGAATATGAAGAAAAATTTAAGTATTGTTGAAATTTGTGGAATAAACTCCAAACCCTCACAGTCAATGACACTCAGAGCTTCTGTGATAATTGAAGGATGAAGAATGGTAAGAGTTTTATGAAGAAAAAATGAGAGAGAGTTAGGAATTAGAAGACAAATGCAGATGAAAGGAAAGATCAGAAATATAAGAGCTAATACACATGTTTAAATACCTACAATTTAACTTATTAAATTTAACAATTTAATTTAATTTTGTAAAAGTGCTCATTTCAAAAAGCACTACAGTCTTCCAAAATCCAAGTTCTCACTACTGAATTTTAAGCTTCCCACTTGTAAAATATAACTAATAATCTTTAACTTGCAGTGTTTTAAATAGTATTAAATAAAATACCTTCAAATAATCTGCCTGGAGCCATCATTTTCAAAAATTTTACTGAGAAATCTTCACACACATATAGTCCATAAATGGAATACAATCAATGGCTCACTGTATCATCACATAGTTATGTATTCATCACAAAGATCTTTTTTAGAACATTTGTATCACTCCAGAAAAGAGAGAAAAACACTCATACATCCCATATCTCTTAACTCTCCCTCTCACTGACCACTAGTATTTAAATCTATCCAATTTTTACCCATTACCCCTCCCTATTTTTTTGTTATTTTTTCTTATATTTTTTCTCATCTGTTTACTTCCTGGATAAAAAGAGCATCAGACATAAGGTTTTCACAATCACATGGTCAAATTGTAAAAGCTGTATTGTTGCACCATCATCTTCAGGAATCAAGGCTACTGGCACACAGCATAACCATTTCAGGTATTTCTCTCCAGCCACTCCAAAACACCATAAACCCAAAAGGGATATTGATATAATACATAGAAATAACCTTCAGGGTGATCTCTTGACCCTGTTTGAAATCTTTCAGCCACTGAAACTTAATTCTGTCTCATTTTTCTTTCCTCCTTTTTGGTCAAGATATCTTTCTCAATCCCATGATGCCAGGTCCTGGCTCACCCTGGGAGTTCTGTCCCACATTGTCAGGGAGATTTATACCCTGGAGAATAATTTCTACATAGGGGATAAGGTTGTGAGTCCACCTACCAAATTGGCTTAGTGAGAGAAGCCACATCTGAGCAACCAAAGAGGCTCTCTAGGGGTGACTCTTAGGCATAATTATAAGTAGACTTAGTTTCCCAGTTGCAAGAATAACTTTCATAGGGGCAACCCCCAAGATCAAGGGCTCAGCCTATAGAGTTGGTTGTCCCCACTGCTTGCAAGAATATCATGAGTTACCCAAATGGAGAACTTGAAAATGTTCTCCTTTCTTTCCCCTATCTCAAGGGGACTTTGCAAATATTATTTTATTCTCTGCCCATATTACTCTGGGATATACTGAGGCATCACATTAACCTGTACAAACCAACAAGATCTCACACCTTATTCAAGATTCCATGTACTTCCGGCATGCAACTAATTCAAGTCAAATTAGATAATGCATGGAGCGATTTATTGAGCTGCCAGTTTTCTTCATACATGAAGGAAAATAATCATTGGGTGTAAAATACAGTGGGTGTTTGTTTGTTTTATTTTATAATGTTTGCCATATTTTTCCCCAGTGGGGTTATATATGGTGTTGTGCCAGGATAATGAGTGTACTGTGACATGCCCCTTGTATGAGGGATAGATCCCTCTTCAGATTGATACACAGTACTAAAAAAGACATCATTCTGCAGTTTTACAACATTTTTATAGTCTAAAAATTCTTAAATTCTTTACCTAATCTGATAATTTAGAAGGCAGAAAGTTCAGGCAGACTTATTCTATATAGTTCATTCAAGCTGTAGGAAGGAATTTTGAGAAGACACCTTACTTAAATATTTGTAAAATCTAGAGAAAATTTCCAAAAGCCTAAACACTCTATATCTTCTCTTTATCCAATACAGTCTGGGACCCAAATGCTGAAGTCGAAACTCATACTTTGAAAATGCATCCCTAACAATTCCTTTCTTTCCAAGAACTACGAAAGGCAAGCAAAAGGATAAATGTTGAGGAAAACCTAATCCTGGAGAATATTAATAACCTACCATTATAGGTTTAAAATACTTTATATCACAAAAAGAAATATAAACTAAAGAGTGTCTTACTCATTATTTCATTGTTTTATATACAATTTCTTGAATTTAATTGAACTATATCAATGCATATATATAATTTGGGAAGTGCAATGAAAATATTCAGCAAAAAAAATGTGACAACATTTCATCTTAGTGGTCATACCTATGTTGATCTCTTGAAAGCTTCCTTTACTTATTTATTTCTCACACTATAGGTAATAGGGTTGAGCAATATGTTTAACAAGGTATTGAACTGTTAGCCACTTTGTGTCTCTCCAGGGAATAGATGGAGTGAAGACTTGGTCAGGTGGGAAGCACTTTATTTTCCTCATTTAAAAATTCTAGAGGTGCCCAGAGAGGGGGTTGTGTCCTCCATATTGAGTCCTATGTGAGTCTTTACAAAATGGCTAATTAATTCCTGAGAGGGATCCTTGGTGTTCAGGGTATTTCTCCAGGGTTCAAGGATGAGAAGATTGTGG
The DNA here is from genome assembly GCA_004026745.1 of Myrmecophaga tridactyla. Classification (NCBI taxonomy): domain Eukaryota; kingdom Metazoa; phylum Chordata; class Mammalia; order Pilosa; family Myrmecophagidae; genus Myrmecophaga; species Myrmecophaga tridactyla. The sequence goes on along the minus strand of PVIY010012414.1, from coordinate 55,066 downwards.
GTCATTGAGTTAGTATTGGTGAAGGTGCCCAGAGTGGCCAGGGAGGCCATGGCCAAGGGTTAGGAGTCATCAATATTAGCTGAAGGCAGTAGCTTCCTGGGCATGGGGCTGAGACAAAGCCATTGCCTCTGGGTGTAGGGGTGAAGTTCAGTAGCATGGAGACCCAGTGTCCCATCATCATGCCTGGAACAGAATGGGGCTTTCCAATATTGCTCTACCAGTAGCCCTGGCACACGGGGATGATGAAAACCATGGCCATAAAATTGACCTCATGGATGACAATGGAGCCTTCCATGGAGCACTTGACTTCCAGTCCAGAGAGGCCATTGTAGTCCAAGATGGCAGCAAAGATTAGAACCTAGTTCTCTGTTAAGCATGGATCTGATATTGCACAGGGGTAATTTTGAAAACTTCATCCTTGAGGGGCATGTCTGAGGTCACAGAGCTAATTAAGAACACAAAGATGGTGTTTCAGTGCAGACATTTTTTATTCTAGGGTCCACACTCTCAACAAATAAGCCATTCTCCCTTCTTAGAGAGGAATGCTTTTCACTCTTGTTCTCTTGGCAAAGACAATGCTAGTAACATTTTGACAACTTGAATTTCTCTTTCTATTAAAAACAGCTATACAAATATTTTTGTTAAGAATACTTTGCTTTCCACTGTCATCTAATTTTTTTTTAGATTTACAGGAGTAGTTCAGGGACTTTTTCATACCATAAATGGAGATCATTAAGAAGAACCCACCTTTTTGTGTCAAGGCATCGAGAACCACTGAAACCTTCAAAGTTTATGTCTGGTACCTCCAAAGATTTCAAGAAAAACTGAGAAGGCATCTATGTAAAAATAATTTTCTCAAATTGGAGTTGATGCATTCAGAGCCATTTGACATTCCATCTGTCTATAATAGCAGTGAGAAAGCTGTGACTCCAAGAAAGGACTGTGATTTATTTTAATGATTAAAATATTTACACTTGAGCTCAATAGGAAATACTGTTGAACCTAAAATGCAAACCCAAGTCTCTAAGTTGATGTCTAGTGTTCTGACTTAATAGGTACTGAGATACTGATAACCTCATTTTTTTCTAATATATTTGGAGTGTTTCCAGAAAATGTAGCTTGAGTGCTGACATAGATAAAAGTGGCCTGGAATACTGAAAAGAATTCCATTCCTCAACTGTCTATATATATATATAAGGGATCTCACCTCAATAGGGTATCAAGTGTTAATGCTTTAACCCTACAACCCAGATTTTTATGACCAGAGTTCAACTCCTCTTTACAACTGTCATGGTTAGGGACATGTGTCAACTCAGCCAAGTAGTGGTACCTGTTTATCTGATTGGGCAAGTACTAGCCTGTCTGTTGCAATGAGGACATTTCATAGGATTAGGTCATGATCACATCAGTTGCATCCACAGCTGATTCCATTTGTAATCAGCCAAAGGGGAATATCTTCTACAATTAGTGCTGATAAATCTAATCACAGGAAGCCTTTTAAGGAGGACTCAGAGGAGACAGGCCCCATTCCTGCTTCGGCTGGTGAGCCTCTCCTGCAGAGTTCATTCAGACCCTCCATTGGAGTCATCGGCTTCACAGCCTGCCCTGTGGATTTTGGATTCTGTGTTCCTGTGGTCATGTGAGGCACTTTTATAAATTTTATATTTGCACGTGTTCCCTGTTGATTCTGTTTCTCCAGAGAACCCTAACTAATACAACAACCTTCTGCCTCACTACCTGTTTATATTCACTCAGGATTTCACCCAAACTAGATCATTCATATGATTGGGTTCCCCATAATAATATTGCACAACTTAAGAGTTTCAGTGCTGGATATATAGCACTGTTCTATCATCATTTTTACACTAAAATCTTGCTGATTGACATAAGCTTGAAATCATATAATCCTGGAAAGAATTTATGATGATTATATGCATTATTCATAAAGAGTTGGGTTTTAAAGATGCTGTCTCAATGTTAGCCTGAAATTTCTGTGCCAGGATAGCATATGTTAATATAAGGAAACATATCTGGGGCATTTCCATCACCCAGTATTTTAAACAATATAACTTGGACAAAACAAAAATGTCTGGACAAAGTCAATTGCTATACTTTCTGTTTTGTCTCTAAAGAAGCAAAAACTGATAAAATAAATTATGTGGTCTATTACCAAAATTTTATCTGATATGGAGAAATAATTTAATTAGACCTCACAAAATGAGATGAACTGATCTGGATGACAGCTCATTGTAGGAATATGGAGAACACCTCCATCAGGAGTAGCAGAAAGTATCACAGCCCTTTCATAGGAGTGAGCTGGTGAGTTCAAGGAAATAAACAAGATTAAATAAAGATGGCATAGAGTGAGGTGTCTGCAGAATTGTCACCTGTTCACAAAGCTTGTTTGGAACCATACTAAGGATGTTGGCCTTTAAACTATCACTAATGGAAATCACTGCATAAAATTTATTCACTCAAATGTCATTCTGGCTACAGGCTAGAAATGAATTGCAGTGAAGCAAGACTTCCTTCCTAATGAGGTATTCTCTGAAATCTTCATTTCTCTGTCACCTGTTAAGCCCAATTCTTTCATAAAGACAGAGAAAAAAGGCATTATGAAATTCAAGGAAGAAATATCTATGGTTTGCATAAACAGTGACCTCATCCTAGCATTAAAAACCCATAAATAGTCAGTCTCAACCTCTCTGTCAAACAAGAATTTAAAACTACATACTCAGAGTAATGGGAAGGTACCTAAGACAAGGTCCTTTCAAATTATTCATTGGTCACAAAGCTTGTTTCTTTACAGGCCTTGATTCCAAGAGTGGAGACTTTTCTTCTATCCCTTGAAATTAGGATGGCATTTTGGTTTCCTTTGGCTTATAGGTTATACCAAAGTCTGCCCTTGTGAGTTTCCAGACAGCCTGGGTCTCAGAGGATTGGAATGCCTCTTTTCTCACTTTTCAAATCCTACCTCTACCATGTAAACAAAGCAGGGTTAGTTTTCTGGATATCTAGGTAGTTTCTCTATGTTCTTCCAACTGACAGCAAGATGGCACCATGACATGTTAGTGAGACCATAATATATTATCCATCCCAAATGAGTGGAGGGCTGAGAACAGATAATTCAGCAAGTCCAACTGAGAGCAGACAGGTCTGGCAAAGGGAAATGGTATAATCAAAATGACACCTTAGCATATCTTCATTCTACCATTTGGAAGTGCTATAATCTTGGGAGAGAATTTAACAACATCTCCACCTAAGTTCCTCCAACTTTAAAAAGGTAAGAAAAGCACCTATGCAAAAATATATAGCAAGGATTAAGGAAAATATAGATGAAATATATGTTCTAATGTCTGATATGAAATGATTCTTTAAAAATGGGAGCTAGTTTAGATCTGAGTGAGAGGATTAAAACCACACCTATTTATAATAATTTAGATTGAGGAAGAAAAGTAGAAGCCCAAATGAGTTTGTCATTCAGAATCTTTTTAAAATAAATGAGTTTATTATTTTTGTAACCTACTCCTTGTCATTTGAGGAAGGAATGTTAGGCTCCAAAGTATGAAGTTCCCCTGCCCTAGGGCTGAGAAGTCTTTTGGTTGAGAATCAGCCCTGATACTAAACACTTCTGTTATTTTAAGAGCCTCACCATTTTTCCTTAGAACACAATTCATACATATGAAAATTGTATGCTCACAGAAACCACTTTTCTATTATTTCAATTTGTTAACATCTCTTTTGGAATCCATCTTAAAATAAGAATAGAGAAGAAGCTCACCTGTGACAATATATGGTGTGGGAGAAGAGATTAGCAATTTTCATGTGCATGTTTCTTTGCATACATGGGAAGTTATCACCATCATCTTGTTTGAAGGGAGAAACACAATGTACAGCATTGTTTTTATTTCAAGATATGCATTGCTTAGCTGTTTCCCTAAAAATTAGTCATGTGAACTTACTAACTCTTGCATTCCTTGACTTCCTTATCTGCAAATAATTAGTAACTCTTAACATTTTGGAATCATGAACTATTTAGGAACAGAATAAAAGAACAATAGTCCTACCAAAAGGCACATCTGTATAACCATAAAATATTGAAGGATTACAAATTATCAGAAATCTACCCATAGAATTTCTGGTTATGGTACCCATATGAGCCACTTCATATTTAAGAAATCTCCTTATGGTGTTAACATTGTATAATTACAAGGGATGAGTAATATATACATATCAAACTTAGCATATTTAAAACAGGATTCCTATGTTTAATTTTCCCAAAACAGCTATCTGCTCATTCCACTACAGTAAATAAAATTCTACACTTCCAGGTTCATGGAGCAAAAATTTGTCATTACCCTACTTATTTTCCTCCCTTAATCTCTTCAATAGTCCAGGGTCCTGGTGTCATTAACTTCATGATATATCTTTAACCTGTTTCTCACCACACTCACTACCACTTGAGCTCAAATATTGTTTTGTGAAGCATATTGCAATAATCTCATAACTGGTCCACATTCCTCAAACCCTGTTGTCTATAGCCAATAGTCTCTTAATTTAAAAATGTCACATCATGTCACTCCTGTATGTTGAAAGTGCTCCCATTTTACTCTAACATCAAATTCCATACAATGCATCTAAGTTCCTCTATAAGATGGCTTTCCATTAATAAGTATTTTCATCTCCTAATGCTTGTACCTTTTATATTCTTCTAACTCCCACTTATTAAATTCATTTTCTTTGTCTCACACCAGATGTAACATCCACAAGGTCAGAGCAGCTTATTTTTTAGTGTCATGTGCCTAGCACATTGAACAGTTCTACTAATTAAAAAGTTGGCCCTTGGTAAATATTTCCAGGAAGAATAAATTTATAGTTACATTTATATTCAGGAAAAATTATACCCTCAAGTGGTCTTTCACAGCTCCCTGCGCCATAAGACCAATAAAGAGGAAGAGTAAACAAAAGAGAGTACTCATTCCCAAGACCTTAAATCCATCTTGAATTTAAGATAAATTCAATTAATATGTGAATAAAAGGCAGACATGTGTAGCTTCTCAACATGTGTCTTGCCTGTAACAGCCCTGCTTCCTACTTCTTTCAAAATTCTTTCATGGAATTCTAACCCTCTTGCACATAAAAATTGTATTAGCAATTGAAAATGTCATCTCCTGGTAAATTGACAAACACCATTAAGCATCAAAACACATGACACACTTTTTGCTCCCCTTGATTTCTCCACTATGAGAGTGAATATATGATGGCACTAGTGCAACCAGCAGACTGAATTTCCAACTTGAGATGAGGGCCAGATACATCATTGTATTGTGCCCTACTTAGAAAGCAGCCTGTCACTGTGTGAGTGTGACAGTGTGTGAGTGGACATGTGGATGTGTGTGTTTGGCACAGCAATGATGCTTTGAGAGTCTGGCCAAATTCTGCAGCCCAATTCCTATGTCATCTGAGGGTACAGAGAGGCCAAAATGTTTTTGCTACACCTATCCCAGTTCCTTACCCTTTATCAGAAAGGCTATTTCCTGGATATGTCACTCTTTTTCCCTATCTTCTCATGTTTTAGATTGCCTTTGCTGGATGTGATACATGTATTTCTTCCACAAGCCTTCCACACTTCCCAATTCATTCTCTCTCCCTACAAGTAGTGCATTCCCTCCAAAATGGAATTTCTCATTTTACCCTCCTGACTTTCTCCTATGAATGACAATTCAAAACAGATATTAAAAACATCTTATCCTAACAATGATTCCATAACAAGTTGTATTATTCTAATTTTCACAGGGGACTAAAACATGCATACAAGCTATTTATAAACTGTCAAATGGAAGTAAAAGTAGATGAACTGTTCTTTTGAATATCTCAAAATAACAGTAGTTAAAAAAAATAACAGTAGTTTTATAGACTATGTTCCAAACAGACAGCAGTTTTGAAAAAGCCACAACCCTATTTATTCTCCAATATTTTTAAAACAGACTCATGTACATTAGTATACAGCTACAAAATATGAAAGCAAGCTGATGTTTCTAAATTATCTATTGAAATTCAGTTTTCTTTGTTCATTTATTTCTGAGAGTTTCAGACCATAACGTGGAAATAATATGTTGAAAAAAATAGTGCCATTGTTTAGCAAATACTCTGATTTATGACACCTTAGTTCCATCCAATATTTTCTTCAGAGCATAGTCACATCTCTATTTCTTTATCTATTGATCAAAGGGTTTAACATTGAATCACCACAGTATAGAAGACTGACACCACTTTATCCCATTCCAGGGTATAGCTAATGTTTTGTCTGGAGTTATTGAAGAGAACTGAACCACAGTATGAGGTGACAGCTGTCAGGTGTGAACGACAAGTGGATAAAGCCTTCAGACAGCTTTGGGTAGAGCAGATACTCAAAATGGCCACAATGATGAAGTGATAGGAGGCAAGAATAAGTATGGTGGAAGTGATGATGTTGGAGGCAAGTATGAAATAGAGCACAGCCTGGTAGCTTTTATTCACATCACATGTCAGCTTCACAAGAGGGGGCAGATCACAAAAGAAAGCATCAATGACATTGTTTGCACAGAAGCTGAGGGTAAATGTTTTGCTGCTGATGATATTGAGTTAATAAAGCCACCAAAATATGAAACTGCCACAAGACAGCCACATATCATCAGGGACATTGCCTGGGCATAAAGCAGGGGGTTGGAGATGGCCACATAGTGGTCATAAGCAATGACAGCCAACAGCTTACTCTCACTAAAAGCCAACCCACCAGAGATGAAAAACTGAGCCAGGCAGTCAGCAAAGGAGTGCTTTTGTCTTCAGAGATGCAGGTCATCAGGATTTGGTTATAGACAGAAACATACCAGAAGTCCAGGAATGAGAGGTTCCCAATAAAAAAGTACATGGGTGTGTGGAGTCTAGAATCAACAGAAATCCAAGAAATCATGGTGATATTCCCCAATAGACTGAAGATGTAAATGATGAGGAAGATTAAAAAGAGTACTCTCTGTAACAGCAAGTCAGCTGTGAAACCTAAAAAATGAACTTCTTCACTTTGGTGAAATTTCTCTCTTCCATTGATTTTGGATATCTTTAGTCCCTTTCTGGGAAAAGAACAATAATTATGTCAGGACTTAAGATATCAGCAACTACCTCTTCCCATCATTGCCATTTTAGATCATTAAAAATCCCAAGTGACACACACCATCATGGTTCATGGTGAGTCAGTCATGTTGAGCTGGATGTTACTCTTTTCTGGATAGCTGGGGAATCAGTTCTGTGTTGCTGTCTTAAGATCTCAGCTATGTTGTCCACTATGCAGTGTATATCACTTTATATTTTTAACTTAATTTTTCTTTATTTCAGGGAGATAAGGAGTAGTTTATCTTCTCTACTTACACATGGATGATTGCCGACTATGTAAACAATATAATAAATACAGTTTGAAAGGGTACACTGATGTCTCTTCCCTTTGTTTCCAGAGATTTACTTGGAGAAGCTAAATTTATTCAACTAACTGCATTTGGATCTGGAAGGTCACTAGATTTTACTTTCTTTGAAGTCTGTAACTATCTTTAACTGTACATTTTTCTCCATAACCAAGCAAAAAGGTTGGAATGAAGAAACAGTGAAATTGCATAATGGAACACATTCCCTTATATATTTTTATTTGAAATCATTGTTCAAATAAATGTATTATCCTCAAATATACCCTGAGGAAAAGAAGTAAATATTAATTAATGAATATTCTAAATGATTAAGAGCTAAAAATCACTCACTCAGTGAATGGTTTGGTGGTGACAGAACACTGAGAATCCTTTTCCCTTAGAAGTAAAAACAGGAGCCTGGGATGTTGCCAGCAATGGAGGATGCACTATCTTTGCTTATTTGTGTGACAATCCATAGGGCTCTACAGCTACAGACCAAATCAAAGAGCAAAATTCTGATCACCAGAGTTTTCCATTCACAAAGTGCCTAACGTTTATGCTGTAGGAGCATGGAATAAAAGCTCTTAATCTAGAAAAACAAATCTTAGTTTGACCATTAGGCCAAGCAGAGAACTTAAAATTATATTAGAAAAATAAAGAATGCTCTTTTGGAAGTGTTCCTATTTGGTGAGAGACAATTTCTTCTGCTAGAATGGTGAGCTTCTACATTATGAGATTTTTAAAGCAAAACTTTATATCATAACTATGTTAAAGTAAAAGTTCTTCCTAATAAATGAAAGAGACTTGGAATGTGTCATTTTAGTTACTTTCATATTTTAGGGCTGTTGAATGTTTGTTTCATAAAATGAGATATTTCAATGTCTTGAAAGTTTGACCCACTCAAGTTTTCTACACACAAACTTATTCAATGGACTAATACAGCCCCTGCAAAATAACAGCAGAGACAATAGTGGGTGAGAGCTACAGAGAGTTTATGAGAATGAAAACATCTATCAAGATGGCAAGTCATTATCTAATTCACTTTTTCACTGATTGAGGAAATAAGCTCTGAAGAGAGGATATTTGGAACATAACATCTTCCTCAAATATTATTTTAGGAAAAAATCCTGTTTTATTTCAAAAATAGAATTATATAATAATCTGATTACATTAATGATCTTTTTGTCTTTTGTCTATATTGTGACTTATTGCACTTTTTTCTCTGGTTAATTAATATAATGCTTAATGCCATGAATATAAACAGTCACTTCATTTGAATTTAGCTGAAGCCCAGAATTTCCCACTTTGCTTTAGAGTTCTACTCACTCTAGCATCCTCTTTCCAATGTTAACAATCTTGGGAAAACATATAAGATTGAGCATCCCTTTGGAATATGTGCTAAATGTAAAGAGGATTTTCAACTATTGTTCAGGTGTCAAGTGACCAATTATACAGCTCATATATCATTCTAGAATGAAGAAAGGAGAGATCATTCATCAAGAATATAATTGTTTAAATTAACCTTTACAAGAAAGCCTGTTTAATTTGTGGGTGTCATTTATATAAAAAGAAACTGGCAGAAAATAATAATCTAACAGGAGCCTGCACACATAGGAGGTGCACAGGAATTATCTGTAGCTCATAATGATTATGATAATAATAATAATTAAAAGGAAAAGACCATAGAAATTCAGTCCTGAGACACATTGTCTATCACTTGACAAAATTTTCCCAAATTTACAAACAATGGAATTAACAATGAATTAGTTGATTACCACAAAATCATATGGTTAATGCAAATACTATCTACACACCAGACCAGGAGTGCATTTATTCATTCAAAATCTGCAGTATTTATGGAGCAACTCTTATGTACCCAGCACTGAGTGACATACTGATGGAGATTTTTTAAATGCGGAAAATTAAGGATATAGGTTATCTTAGTAAGGGTTAAGACTCATGGTCAGAAAAAAGTTTGTCTAAGTATGAATCCCAGGTCAACAATTCACTAGTTGTGTGAACAAGAGAAATCTGAAAGCATATGCTTATAACTGTTCTTATAACTATTTTCTATGGTTTAAATTAAGATTTGCTGTTTATTTAGTGAAGCTCCATGGATGAAAAAATGTATTATAACATATTCTTCCCTTTTATTTTCCTTTTGATTACATGTGCTTTCATTTATTGTACCAAATATATCACACCAATGTGTTAGTATTAAGGTGTTAATAATAGGGTGGTGTATGAGAATTCAGGATTCCTATATTTTGCACATTATTGTTCTCTAAACTCACAACTCTCTAATGAAAATTTTTAAAAGTCCAGAGTGGCTTGATTGCTGAGAGAAAAATAAAGCAGCACTAAATTAGGCAGGTGGAGTATGCAGATTCAGATAAAATATAGACTGACTAGACCCTATTAAAGATTTTGGAGAATATCTTCAATGAGGTATCAATAAAGAGTTTTAATCAGCTCCATGGCATGTTCAAACAAAATTGAAAACAAAATATCTATTTTCTTTGTGAAAAATGGAAGTGTGAAGGCAGAGAAACTGGTTCAATAAGAACTGATAGCATTGGGATTAGGTGGATAAAAATGGACTTCATGAGAGATACATCTGAGAAACATTTGAGAGGTAACATGTATAGGAGTTGATGACTAGAATTTAGAATTTTGAATCCCCAAATACTCCTAAAATTTCTGTGTCTGTGAAAGTAGTCCCTTATACCCTATCTAAGGGAAATAGTTTTACCTAGGAAAAAAATGAGCAAAGCCTTCCATGAAACTAAAATTTAGTTGGCTTGTAAGGGATGTCAGTATCTTCTCAATCCTTACCCTCAACACATCTCTTTGTTCTAGGCCAAAGGAGAGTTATATTCAAATATAACCTGGATGGTGATCATAAGAACTGCTCTGGAAATACATAACCTGCACACATGATGAGAGAAGGGTTATTGCTAATTGTCATAAGCAGGGTCCACAAGGATGCCTGGGAATGGACTTGAAGGGTGTTGGCCAAAGATAGATGTAAGAATGAAATAACATAAAGAGAAAATTATAAACATGATTGAGATGAAAGACTATCCTTACTTACTATAATGGGAAGAGGCCAAAAGCTCAGACAGATAAAAATGTTGCAGTAAATAAAAATTTCTACTGCTACTATTACAAAGGAATGTGGATGGGGTGGGGGAATCCCATGGGATAACATAATAGTCCATAGTTCATGGTTTGGTCATTTCTGATGACATTTTTTTACCACACCTAACACTGAGAAACAATAACAAGTGGTTAATATATGGAGAGGGAATTTGAATAGAAATTTGTCTGGCAGGAGCAATGCTCTGTGCAAGGATATAGTCAGGTGCTGGTAACCCTGAAAGGAAGTACCAGGAAAAGATGCTTTTGCATATCTTCTTAACTGCCAGTGACAACACTAGCTAAACCCATTAAGAAGATGGTGAACAAATGAGCCCATTAAAGTAGATAATGCAGCCTAACATCCTAGAGCAAAGAGGAGAATAGAAAAGAGTGAAGAATGGATTGGAGGGGCAAATATAAGGCAAAAATTTCAGAATTTATGTGTCTGTATAAGTTAACATGCATAGGTACTCATAGAGTATATTTGTTTTATACATATATATATATATACAGATATGTTTTATACATATAAAATATATATATGTTTAGTTTCTAGATATCTTTAGTTTAACTTCTTCACAATCCAAAATGGAATAAATGATAAAAAGGACTGAGGATTTAAAGTAATCAAAGTCCCCCTCCAAAACTTCTATCCATTCTATTTATTAATATCTGATCTTCAAATATTTTTAATTGTCTTAATAGTCATTTCCCACAGCTATGAAATCCAGAAGGGCAGAAGAGATATACAATCATCAGGAGCTTTAGTTTTATATAAAAATTTCTGCCAGTTCATATTTCTTCCAAAATTCACTTTTGATTTTTAATATAATTTAATATTATTTAGAAATGTTTTGCATTTTTTATGTATTTGATTATTATGTATAGCTCTCTTTTTCAATGTTTTTATGTGTAATATGTATACAAAAAAGCAGTATATTTCCAAATACATTTTCTTGAGTAGTTATAGAACAGATTTTAGAGTTTGGCATGGGTTACATTTCCATGACTTTCTCATTTTTAAGTCTAGCTATTCCAGGACACTGGAGGCCAAAAGAAATATCAATATAATGATTCAGCAGTCATAGTCATTTGTTTAATTCTATCTTCTCTATTATACTCCTCCTTTTTTCTTCTTTTTTTGTGGAAAATAACATATATACAAAAAAGCAACACATTTCAAAGTACATCACAATAATTAGTTGTAGAAGATTTCAGAGTTTGGTATGGGTTACAATTCCACAATTTTATGTTTGTACTTGTAGCAGCTCTAAGATAGTGGAGACTAGAAGAGGTATCAATATAATGATTCAGCAATCATATTCTATGTTGTTAAACTCAATGATCTTTGTATAACTCCACCATTGACTTGATCTTTTTTCCATTCTTCAGGGGTATTTGGGCTATGGCCATTCTAAATTTTTCATGTTGGAAGGGGCTGTTAATAAAATGGGATAGGGGAGTGGAACTAGTTGATGTTCTGGAGAGGCTATCTCCTTTATATTTCAGGACTTATCTGGTCCAGGGACCCATCTGGAAGTTGTAGGTTTCTGGAAAGTTACCTTAGTGCATGGAACCTTTGTAAAATCTTATATATTGCCATAGGTGTTCTTTAGGATTGGTTGGAATGGTTTTGGTTGGGGGTTGGCAAGTTTTGATAAAGTGTCTAACTGAAGCTTGTGTAAGAATAACCTCCAGAGTAGCCTCCTGCCTCTATTTGAACTCTCTCAGCCACTGATACCTTATTTGTTAAACTTATTTTCCCCTTATTGGTCAGGATGATATTGTTGATCCCATAATGTTGGGGTTTGTCTCATCCTTGGGAATCATCTCCCACACTGCCAGGAAGACTTTCACTTCTCTATGTCATGTCCCACATAGAGGGGAGGGCAATGATTTCACTTGCAGAATTGGGTTTAGAGAGAGGCCACATCTGAGCAACAAAAGACGTCCTCCAGAAATTACTCTTAGGCATACCTACAGGTAAGCTCAGCTTCTCAGCTAAGTGCATAAGCTTCACAAGAACAAGTCTCAAGATCAAGAGCTTTGCCTATTGATTTCGGTGTCCCTAATGTTTGACACAGTATCAGGAGCTTCCCTGGTCACAGAGATTAATAAATTCATATTTTTTCTCCCATCCCTCAAGAGACTTTGCCAATACTTTTGTGTGTTATCTATTTAATATACTCTAAGATGTATCCAGACTTACCCTAAGCTATACAGGATTAAAGGCCCTCATTTTTATTGTGGCTCCCTGTGTTTGGATTGTTCAAATGATCTATCCAGGTCAAGTTAGATCTCATTAGGTTGAGTTATATTATGTGCTACAGAAAATTTTAGTCTCTGGGCAAAATAAACCTTTCTTCCTTTGGTCTCAAAGAGTAGATGAGGTTATAAAATATAGACAATGTTTTACTTACCACTGTGTTCTGAATTACCTTAATCCTGACCTGATTGGCTTCATTCTGTATCCCTCTTTGACACTAAAAGTCCATGAGATTAAGAGACAATAGTATGATTTTCACTTCTGTATCCCTGGACCTATAACAGCACCGGGGTTCAAGAAAAATTGTCTGAAAAATGAATCGACTCCCTGCAACATTATGACAACAATGGTATTTAAGCATCTTATCAAAAAGAACTGAAACTCAAAGATCTCCCTTCATCTATCCCAAAATGGCAGGATACTTTCTGAGGTTTCCCCTCCCTCTAATTCCTATTGTCTTGGCCACTTGCGTGGCCCTGTCCCAGAGAACACAGTCAATTGATCACTATAGGAAGAACACATTCCTCAACTCCTTTTGTAGGTGAGGTCTCTTTTAGCCATGTCGATCCAACCAATCACTAGGGGACTGACTATGTCCTGATGGACTTCACCACAGACCTTCTATTGCAGTTGATATAATTTGCTGTGTTCCTTGGCTTGATCCTGGGGACATATGGGAAACATCTCTCTAATAGTGCGGATCTGCAATAACTCCAGGATCCACATGCCTATGAATTTTTCCACTTGAAACCTGTCTCTCCTTGATCTCTGACATTTCCTATCTACACCCCAAAGATCTTAGTGGCTTGCTTATCTGGAGAGAATATCATCTCCTTTGGTGGCTGCACAGCTCAGCTCTTCTCCTCTGCTGGGATGGTCTCTACTGCATGTTACTTGGTGACTACCACAGCTTAGGATGATTATGTTTCCATTTCCAACCCAATGCATATGCTCAAGCCATATCAAGGAAATAACGTATTCGTTTCACTATATATTCTTATACTGAAGGCTACACTAACTCAATGACAGACCTCCAATACACCTGATTTGTGTAGTGTCAATGTAATTGGTGACTTTTTCTGTGATGTCTTGCCCTTAGTGAAGTTAGTATGTGATGTGAAAGAGGGCTACCAGGCCATGCTCTTCTTCCTCCAGTGTCATTACCTGCACTCTGTGCAAACTGGCCTCCAATTGCAGATTTGGTCTGCACAGGACGAACTCAGAGCCTTTACTACATGCTCTTTTCTTCTTATTGATGTCACCATTTACTATGGCTCTATTCCCTTCATCTTCTCTCACCCAATTTCAATTATTACCTTGAATGAGGCAAAATGATTTCTACATTTTTTACACTGTTTAATTTTTAAAAAGTGAATACACTCTGAATAAACACTTCATGTTAACATAATTTGAAATGTAAATCAATGTAACGTTTTTTAAATCAGTGCTAATGATAATGAACAATAATTTGGGTAAGCATTGGGAAACTGGCATTTTGAAACCTTCCTTTTTCTGTTAAAGAAAGTCAATGAAAAAATGTTTTTTCTATTTTTTATCTTATTTTGTTTTAGTGATAAAGATGTAATAAATACTGTTTAATATAGATCTGTACAATATTATTATAGTTTTTAAAAAGCACTATTTTACTTTGATAAAAAAATCAAATATGTGTAATGTGTCTGAAATCCAAAATAGTTATTATTTGGCTCTTTTTTAAGATTGGCTACATGTTTGCTTTCCGTAAATGGAATGGGCACTAGATGGTTGTGAATTTCAGATTATTGAAATTTGGGAAATATACTCCAAATCCTTTGAGAGAGAAAAAGAGAGGGAAAGAGATGGACTCTCTCAGATGTTTCCAATTTTGCCCAAGTAATTGAATGTAAATCAACCTAGTATGTCCCAGATATAACTATTCTTGTCCAAACAAGTGATATAGCACCAATATATATATAAATTCAAATTGAATACAGCCACTAATATATAAGTGATAGAGAAAGTTGAGGGTTATCTTTGAGACAATGGTTTGGATGCCATACATAAAATGATCATAATTCCTACCATGGTAACAAGATTTCACGCTGGAGATTTCAGAAAAATATTTTGCTGCAAATGAATAATAGTGCTACACAACTAAGTTTGAATTTCTTTGATTATGTTTGATTTTTATAGGGAAATTGGCAATGTGAGTAATTTAATTCAGTGGTGATCCTGAGTGAGTGAGAAAAGTAATGAGACAGATGACTGAAAAGGTAAGTTGAAGCCAGCTTGTAAAGAATCTTGAGTGTCAGGGTAATGAATCTATACTTTTTGTTTTAAGGAGTTGAGAGATCCTCTATGGGACCAATTAGAGAACTAGAATGGCCTTCAAGACTCCAAGCTGCTATTATCCATTTTCATCAACCATGTTGCATCTTGCTGAACATTACCAGATATACTCAAAACATTAGGCCAAATGCATTTCAGCTCCTAGCAAGGCAAAACAAGGGACCTCAAGTTAGGAGATTTAGATTTTCATTCTAGTTACAACATTTACTCTGGCTGAGCTCAAAGGGAAATATTTGGACATCAATAGTTCACAGATTTTTCTTAGTGTTAGCCTTCTCCTCCTGCCATTATGAACAGGGAGGATATCAGCTGGATACTGAGAACATCATCTCTTATACAGTAATGATAATGATTTTACACAGATGCCTTACTCTTTACTTCTCTGGAGAACTTTAGAGTAACATGACAGACTTTGAAAGATTTATTGTTTCTCAAGGACTTGCTAACAAAATGTGGAATCTTCCTAATGTTCAGCATTCACAGTATCATCAAATGTCCCAACCGTGCATATAAATTTCAGACCAAAAAATGATATTGGAAAATAGAACATTCCTAAGGTAAATATATTAAATTTGTTTTAAATGGGTAAGAAATTTAGGTGGCTGGAAGACTTGAACATTGTCTTTGTGAGGAAAACAAGAGAGAAAAGTATTCAACTAAAAGAGAGATACTGGCCTGTCCATTAAGAGCATGGGTTCTTTTTAAAAAGTGCAATTTTATTGAGATATATTCACAGGCCATATAATCCATCCAAAGTACAAAATCAATGGGTCACAGTATCATCATACAGTTATGCATTCATTACCCCAATCAATTTTAGAATATTTTCACTACTCCAATGAAAAAAAGAAAACTCAAAATATCTCATGCCCCTTTTACTGCCATTTTATTTTTAACAATTTTATTCACACACTATACCATCCATCATGAGTGTACAACCAATGGCTCTTGATATAATCACATAGTTATATATTCAGCAGTATAGTTAGTATGAGGACAGTCTCATTTGTTCTGAGGAAAAAAAATCCTATACCACTTATATCCCCTATTATTGACATTTAGTTTTGGTATAGTGCATTTGCTACAATTAATACAAGAATATTACAATGTTACTGTTAACTACAGATTTAGCTTATATTAATAGTATTTTCCAATGTATACCACCCTATTATTAATGCCTTGTAACAGTGATGTACAATTTTTCTAGTTCATGTAAGAACATTCTTATATTTATACAAATAATCACCATCATTTTCCACTCTAAATTTCACTATTACACCAGAGTTATGGTCTAGTTTTCATTCTCTAGTTTTCCTCTTTCAACCATACTCATACTCAGATTTGTTATATTACACTTACAATGTTGTGCTTCCCTCACGCTATTGTGCTATGCATTTACTAACCTTTGAAATCAACTTTATTGATCATTCTTTACTCCTTAAACATTGATTGCCCTCTTTCTATCTCCTGATAACCTATCATTTCTACTTTAACTCTCAGAGTTTTCTCATTATAGTTAGTTCATATTAGTGACACCACACCATACTGGTCCTTTGGATTCTTATTATTTCACTCAATGTAATGTACTCAAGGTTCATTCACATCATTGCATGCTCATGACTTCATTCCTTTCTGCAACTGCAAAATATTCCCTTTAATGTACACACCATAGTTTGCCCTACTGCAGGACCATTGGGCTGTCTCCATTCATTTGCAATTGTGAATAATGCACCATATTTATCATTGTACAAATGTCTATTGTGTTCTGGTTTTCAGTTCTTCTGAGTATATACCTAATAATGGTATTGCTTGACAATATGGTAAATCTATACTTAGTTTCCTGAGGAACTGCCATACTGCCCTCCAGAGGGGTGCACAATTTTACTTCTCTACCAGCTGAGAATAGGTATACCTATTTTTACACACCTCATTTAGCAATTGTATTTCTCTGTTTATTATTTAAAACAGTTTTACCAACACACCATACAATCCATCCTAATTGTTCAATCAGTAACATCTCAGATTTTCACATAGTGATGCGTTCACCACTGCAATCTGTATGTGAACATTCCCATTTCTTCCAAAAAGAAAGAAGGAAAAGAAATCCCATACCCCTCCTGTATTACTTTGTTAATGCTGCCAAAATGCAATACACCAGAAATGGAAAAGCTTTTAAAGAGGGAATTTACTAAGTTACAAGTTTACAGTTCTAAGGCCATAATAATGCCCAAACTAAGTCATCCAGAGAATGAAATCTTGACTCAAGAAGGGCCAGTGTCTGGCACATAGGAAGGCTGTGACTGGCATCTGCTGGTCCTTGATCCCAGTTCCATTGTTTCCAGCTTCTGGTGCCAGTAGTTCCCCTCTAAGCATCTGGGGACCCTCACTAAGCTCCTCATGGTCACCACTTTCAGTTCTGACTTGCTTAGCATCTCATGGGAAAGCAAATAGTGATGTCTGCTGAGTTCTGCATCTCCAGACATCCATGTTTGGGCATCAGTTTTCTGTTGGCACCCCAAGTATCTTCAAATGCCTGCATCTCTGTCAGTCCTGATGCAACTGTTCTCCAAGCTGTCTACAACTGAGGTTCCTCCAAAATATTTCCCCTTTTAAAGGACTCCAGTAAACTTATGATGAACCACTCTTAACAGGTCTAGTCACATCTGCATCTAAACAGAAGGTCACACCCACAACTGAATAGGTCAATCTCCATGGTAGAAATCTAATCATATATTTCCACCCTACACAATAGGTCTGGTCCCACAAGTGTGGATCAGGATTAAAACAGGGCTTTTCCTGGATACATAGCCTCAAACTGGCACACCACCTTTATTTCCCCATTTATTTGCACTTAGCTTTGGCATATTGCCTTTGTTACAATTAAGGAAGAATATTGCAGTGTTATTATTAACTACAGACCTCAGATGCCATTAATTGTAATTTCCATATACCATCACATTTTTAACAACATATAATAGCAACATATATTTGTTCTCATTTATGAAAAAGCTCTCTCATATTTGCACAATTAACCACCATCATTATCCACTCTTGATTTCACTAAGTTATACAGTCCCAGTTTTTATCCTCTAGCTTAACTTCTGCTGGCATACATGATTCTAGCTTTCTTTTTCAACTATTTCTCATAGTCAACTTTGTTAATTACAGTATTTTCTACCCTCACATATTATTGTGCTATCCATTTCCAAACCTTCACAATTAACCTTATTGAATATTCTGCATTCCATAAGGATGAATTGCCAAATCTCTGCCCTTTTTCTATCACCTGATAGATAACCTATGCTCTTTAATTTAACTCTCAGTGTTTGCTCATTATACTTAGTTCATATTAATGAGACACTATCATATTTGTCCTTTTGTTTCCAGATAATTTAATTCCATATAATGTCAACATTCAGCCATATTGTTGCATGCATCATGACTTTATTCTGTCTTGCAACTGCATAATGTATATATGACAATTTATTTATCCATTCATCTGTTTATGGATATTTGAGCTGTTTCCATCTATTGGAAAATATGAATCCACATAAATATTGGTGTGCAAATGTCTGTTCATGTCCCTGCTTTCAGTTCTTCCAAGTATACACCCAGTAATAGGATTGCTGGGTGATATCCCAAGTCTATACTTAGATTCCTGAGGACCCATCAAACTCTCTTCCAGAATGGTTACACCTTCTACATTCCCATTAATAGTGGATAAGAAAACCTATTTCTCCACATCTTCTCCAGCACTTGTAGTTTTCTGTTTTTTCTTTGCTGTTGTTGTTGTTTGTTTGTTTTATAATAGCCATTCTAGCAGGTGTAAGAGGGTGTTCTAGTTTGCTAGTTGCCAAAATGCAACACACCAGAGATGGATTGGCTTTTAATAAAAGGGGATTTATTTCATTAGTTCTTCAGAGGAAAGGCAGCTAACTTTCATCTGAGGTTCTTTTTTATGTGGGAAGGCTCAGGGTAATCTCTGCTGGCCTTCTCTCCAGGCCTTTGGGTTCCAACAACTTTCCTCAGGATGATTCCTTTCTGCATCTCCAAAGGCCTGAGCTGAGCTTGTGAGTGCTGAGATGAGGTATTCCAAGCTGTTTGGGCTGTGCTACACTGCACTCTCTCATTTAAGCACAAGTCAATTAAGTCAAATGTCATTCATTACAGCAGGCACACCTCCTAGTTGACTGCAGATGTAATCAGCAACAGATGAGGTTCATGTACCATTGGCTCATGTCCACAGCAACAGAACTAGGTGCCTTCACCTGGCCAAGTTGACAACTGAATCTAACTACCATAGATGGTATCTATGTTTTGGATTTACATTTTCCTAACACCTAGCAAAGTTGATCATCTTTTCATATGCTTTTGAGCCATTTGGATTTCCTCTCTGGAAATGTATCTATGATATCTTTTACCCATTTTTAAATTTTAAATTGGCTTAAGGGTCCTTTTGTCATTGAGTTGTAGGACCACTTTATATATTCTGGATATTAAATCCTTATCAGATATGTGGTTACTTAATATTGTGTCCCACTGAGTAGGATGCATTTTACTTTCACAAAAAAGTCTTTTGAGGCCCCAAATTATTCAAATTTGAGGAGATCCCATTTATCTACTTCTCCTTTCATTATTTGCACTCATGATGTATGGTCAGGAAACCACCTCTTATCAAAGATCTTTAGGATAGTTCCCTAAATTTTCTTCTAAGGGTTTTATCCTGTTAGCTCTTGTATTTAGGTTTTTGATCCATTTTGGGTTCATTTTTGTATGAAGTGTGAAATAGGCATTCCCTTTCATTCTTTTGTATATACATATCCAGTTCTCCCAGCACCATTTGTTAAGGAGACTGCTTTGTCCCAGTTTAGAGGACTTGACCACCTTGTCAAAAATCAATTGTCCATAGATGAGAAGGTTGATTTCTGAACTCTTGATTTGATTCCATTGGCTGGCACATCTATTTTTATCCCAGTACTATGCTCTTTTGACCACCATAGCTTTGTAATATGGTTTAGAGTCAGTAGATGTATATCATAAACTTCATTTTTTTAAATATGTGTTTAGCTATTCAGGACACCTTGCCCTTCCAAACAAGTTTTATTATTGTTTTCTTCTATTTCTTCAAAGTAAGTTGTTGGGACATTGACAGTTATTGCATTCAATCCATAAATATTTGGGGTAGAATTTGCATTTTAACTATACTTTGTCTTCCAATCCAATGACATGGTATGTACTTCCATTTATTTAAGTCTTTCTTGATTTCTTTTAGCAACATTTTGTAGTTTTCTGTGTATAGGTCTTTTATGTTCTTGATGAAGTTTATTCCTATATATTGATTTATTTTGGTTGTTATTGCAAGTGAATTTTCTTTTTGATTTTGTCCTCAGATTTCTACTTACTAGTATAAAAAAACACTACTGATTTGTGCATCTTGACCTTGTATCCAGCCACTTGTTGAATGCTATTATTATTTATAGTAGTTCTGCTTTAGATTTTAAGGAGTCTCTATATTTGGGATCATACCATCTGTGTACAGTGAAATTTTATTTGTTCCTTTCCAATTTGGATTCCTTTGGTTTCTTTTTCTTGCCTACTTGCTCTAGACAGAACTTCCAGAACAATGTTGGTTAACAATATTTTTAAAAAAAGGAAGGAAATAATAAAAATTAGAGCAGAAATATTTTAGATCAAGGACATAAAAAAATTATTGCCCTTTAGCTAGACTGACAAAGAAAAAATATATAAATAAATAAAGTCAGAAATGGAAGGAAAGTCATTACTACTGACCCCACAGAAATAAAATTGATAACCGAGAGGATGGTATGAGCAACTGTATGTCAACAAACTGGACAACTTAAGCAAAATGGAAAACTTTGTATGCAAGGATTGTTTAACAGAAGAAAATCAATTAATGTAATATACTCTATTAGTTTGTTAAACTACTGGAATGCAATATGCCAAAAATGAAATGGCTTTTTAAAATGACAATTTAATAAGTTGCAAGTTTACAGTTGTAAGTTTATAAAAATGTGCAAACTAAGGTATACAGGGAAAGATATCCTAATTCAAGAAAGGCCAATGTGTCTGGAATACCTCTGTCATCCAGGAAGTCACATGGCTGTTGTCTGCGGATCCCTTGTTCCTGGGTTCCATTGCTTTCAGCCTCTGTTCCTGTGAGGGTTCCTCACTTTACTTCTCTGGGGCTTGTTTTCATCTCTTGGTTCTCTCCAGGTCTGGCCTTTTTAATATCTCATGATGACATCTTCTGGGTTCCCAAAATCTCCAAATATCCATGTCTCTGTTCTCTGAAGCATCAGTTCTCCAAGCATCTCTGTTGGCTCTTTCATTTCTGCTTTGAGGTTTCTCCAAAATGTTTCCCCATTTTAAAGTACTCCAGTAAACTACTCAAGGCCCACCTTGAAGGAGTAGAGTCACATTTCCATCGAATCAAAAAGTTACACCCAAAATTAAGTGTGAGCATCTCCATGGAGATAATCTATTTAGGATTAAAAGACATGGATGCCCCTACAAGAGAGGATCAGCATTAAAACATGGCTTTTACAGGGTACATGATAGATTCAAACTGGCACATACAACATAACAAATCAAAGGGGGAAATAACTACATGACCATCTCAACTAGTACAGAAAAGGCATTTGACAAAAGTCAGCATACTTTCCTGACAAAAACAATTTGGAAGCTAAGAATAGAAAGAAACTTCCCCAACATGATAAAGAACATATATGAAAAACCTCAATATAGAAATCCACATTTCGGTTCCTCAAGAACTACTTGCAATTCTGAGTAATTCTGAGTAAAAAGTAAGCAGGGAAAAACACAGAAATTTAGTTCAGTAATATATTACTGTCATTTAATGAAATTGTCTTATTTTAAAAACCATTAGGTTTACAAAACAAGTGAATTTATTGATTATCTTAAAACCATATGGTTAGTGAATACTTTATATTTCAGACCATAAGTATGTTTTTCATTCATATCATACAGTACTTCTCAAGCTGTTCCTATGTACACCATCACTGTATAAGACAATTCAGGAGATATAACAATAAGGCAAAGTAAGAACTTAGAGAAGTTTCATAATGATAAAGAAGCAAGCTCAGGACAGAGGTTGCCTTAGTTTATATCCAAAGACTACAACTCACAAGCTTTGTTAATATAAGCAATATGCTTTTCCCTCATAAGCACCTTTGGTGCTAATATTCCTGTTTGGGGCCCTGGGGAATGACTCTCAGGGAAGTATGGTGCTGCCTCTATGGAGCCAGATCTGAGGCCTGGGTGCCTGCTTGATGCCAGATGCAATGGTCATGACCCAGCCATGGGCTGGGGCTTCTACAACCATGACTTTTGGCACTGGAGAACTAGGCAACAGTCTTAAAGACAGCATTCACATTCTGAATGTGGATTCCTGTGCCAGAAGGAGCAGAACAGTCTTTCTTTTCAAAGAATTGTGGTTGGTTGTTTTTATTTGTGTAATGGGACTTAAACAAGTCATGCAAAGACATTGCCTTTTTTTCACCTGACTTGGAAATCTCCTAGGATAAAGGTGACAGGCAGCCTGAGGGGCATTTTTCAAAAATATTTAAAAGCAAGTATATTAACCACTGCCACCTAGGACAAGAAATAACATTTCAGGCAAACCTGTGATAGCAAATAGCCTGAGAAGAAAGGTTAAGGCTTTAAAAACTTTGAAGGATAAGGGGTCTTCATAGCTCCCCCACTTTACTGTGACTCTAAAAGGTAAAATACATGCTTAGAGTGAAACACTAAGAAAAGACCTGGAAAGGCCCTAAGTCCTCACCTTTGATTGACCTTCTGGTATTGTGCAAGCTGCAAGTGAAGTCTAAGGCAGGGTTGTAATCTGCTCAGGTAATATTGAAGGAGTGCCTGAAAACACATGGAACCCATTGGCAAAGACTATGAGGTTTTATTGATGTTGCTGTGATTTTTTTAGTTTCAGGTGTTTTAAGGAAATTATCAAATCACTAGCTGACTGTTACACTAACCAAACAGAGACTTCAGGGTGTACAGAAATCAGTGAATATTGACTGTACAATATTAGTTCAGAAAAGTCACTAAACAAACATTAAACCACAACAAGTAACAACAGCAAGCTGAGGAGGTGGAAGACACTGATTCAAGAGTTTACTCATTTGCAATATTATGAAGGTTCAATTTTCAACAAAGATTACAAGGCAGGCATATGGTCAAGTATGAGTTATACACTGAAAAAAAAGTAAAAGAAACTCTGAAAAACTCCAGGCATCAGAACATGGTATCTCTAGTGTTGAATACTCCAATGCTGTGAAGATGCTCAAAGAACTGCAGGAAACAGTGGGAAATGAATTAAAGAAAAGCTAGAAGTTCCAAAGAGTTCAAAGCACACACAGCAGAAGTGGTGAAGGTAAACAAACCACTAAGATAAATAATTAATTCACCAAAGAATACTAACAAATTTGAGCCAACAAAGAAAAAACAAGAAAATGAACAAACCTGATTTTAGAACCACTGCAATTACCCAATCTGAGAATGAAATAGAATGAAGAAAAGTGAAAAGAGCCTAAGAAACATGTGGGACATTGTCAAGTATACTAACAAATGTATAAGAAGAGTTCCAGAAGGAGAAGAAAGGGTAAGCAGTACAAAACAACATTTGAAGAAACAGTGGTTAAAAATTTCACAAATTTAATGAAAGACATGAATCCACACATTCAAGAAGCTCAACAAATACCAAATAAGATAAACTCAAAGAGATCTACACCAAGACATATTATAATCAACGTGTCAAAAGTCAAAGATAGAGAATTCTGAAAGCAGTAAAAGAGAAACATCTTGGTATGTTCAAGGGACCCTCAATAACATTAACAGTTGATTTCTCATCAAAACCATGGAGGCCAGAAGGCATGGAGTGGCATATTGAAAGTTTTTAAAGAAAACAGTTCTCAACCAAGAATACTATGTCCAGCAAGACTATCCTTCAAAACTGAAGGAGAATTTAATATATTCCCAGAGCAACAAAAGTCGGGAGAGTTTGTTGCTAGTTAAAGCTGACTTCCAAAAATGCTGAAAGGACTTCCTTCACCTGAAGTGAAAGGACACTTGAGAGTGACTGGAGCCCAAAGAAATAAAATGCATTGGTAAAGTTATCTATCTATATATATATAAATATAAAAGCCAGCATTAATATATTTCTGGTTAGTACTTCTTTTTTCCTATATTATGTAAAGGTAGCTACATAAAATAATAATTCAGTGTCAGTGGACATACAACATATAAAGGTGCAATTTTTAACAATAACAGGAGGGGTGGGAAATGGATACATATAGGAAATGTAATGGGAAAGCAGCAATAGAGGAATTGAGCAACAAATTTATGACTGAAGAAACAAATAGGAAATGGGAATAAAACCCCTTCCTTTTCAGTAAATACACTGGATGTAAATAGGTTAAATTCTAAATAAAAGGCAGAGATTGTCAGAACAGATTAAGGAAACCATGAGTCAACTATTTGCTGTGTATATGGGACACACTTAAGAACCAAAGATAAAATTGTGATGAAAATATAAGAATGAAAAAATATATAGTCCATATGAATATTAACCAAAAGAGAACTAGAGTGATCATATTAATATAAGACAAGAAAGACCTTAAGTTAAAAATTGTTATAAGAGAGAAAGAAGGACATTATATATTGGTAAGAGAGTCAATCTATCAAGAAGATATAACAGCAGACCCCCATATATGAAGCAAAATGATTGTTTAAGGGGCAAATAGTAGCTGTAGTTGGAGATTTTCTGTTGGATAGAAGTGGGAAGAAGGTAATCTAAGAAGGAGAAGATTTGAATAAAATATAAAGCAGCTAGATCTAACATAGACTACTCCACACAACCATAGGAGAATAGCATTCTTCTCAAGTGCATGAGAACATTTTAGATAGACCATTTTCCACCATAAAATGTGTCAATAATTTTAAAAGATTGAAGTCATATAAAGTATTATCTCTGAACACAATGGAATGAAATTAGAAATCAATAGAAGGAAAATTGACAAATATGTGAAAGTTAAAATGCATATATATATATATATATATATATATATATATATATATATATATATATATACCCTTAAGTAGTGCATAAAAGAAGTTAGTAAATTCTTGCAAGTTAATGGAATTAAAACAAGACATATCAAAAAACAAATAGAATTAAGCAAAAGTAAGGTTCAGGGAAATGCATAACTATGCCTACATGAAAGAACAATCTCACATCAAAACCCTGACGTTCCACATTGATGGACTGGAAAAAGAAGAGCAAATCCAAAACTAGCAGAAGGAAGGAAATAAAATTTAAAATGGAGCTAAGTGAAATAGGAAAATAGTAGAAACAATGAAAAAATTGTTCTTAGAAAAGATCAACAAAATTTTAGCTAAACCTCCAGGAATAAAAGAATGTGCAAATTGCTAAACTCAGCAATAAAGTGGAAACATTACTAAGGCTAGTTACAACAATATAAGAGAAGACTGTTAACAATTATATTCCATTAAATGAGATAACCTAGAGGAAATGGATAAAGCCCTAGAAAGAAAAATGCCCAAACTAACTCAAGAAGAATTGGAAAATCTGAATAGATCTATAAAATCTTCCAACAACAAAATGGCCCATGACCAGATGACTTCACTAGTGAATTCATCATTAAAAAACAATTAGTCTTTCTCAGGCTCTGTCAAAAAGAGAGAAGAGTACCCTAATACCAAAGACAGGACCAGAAAGGAAAATTAGCACTGTCCTTAACCAGTAACCATACAAAAATCCTCAACAAAATGCTAGGAAACTCAATCCAGCAGCATATTAAAAAGATTTAAAAATTCCAATTTCAAATATAAACCCAGGAAAATTGAAAACAAGTTGTGCACAAATATTTATAGCAGCATTTTTCACAATAGCCAGAAAGCAGAAACAACTAAGATGACCAAAACTAATGAGTGGATAAACAAAATATGGCACATCCTTACAGAGGGATGTTAATCAGCCATAGAGTGGAGTGATTTACTGCTACAACAGTGAACCTTGAAAACATGGTATATGAAAGAAAGTAATTACAAAAGGCCATGTGTTTTAGGATTCCATTTATATGAACTGTCCATAATAGGTAGTCACTGAATTTAGTAATTTGGATTACTAAATTATTAGAGGCAGATTAGTAGCTATTAGGGGCTGAGGAAATGGGTAATGGGCATGACTGTTTGATGGGTATGGGGTTCCTTTTTGGGGTGATGAAAATTTTCCGTTACCAAATAATGATGGCTGAGAATGTGCTGGAAGTCACTGAAGCATATGTTTTTAAATAGTGAAAATGGAGATATTGGTTTTATGTGAATTTTACTACAATGAAAATAAATTATTCTCAAAAAATGCATTGTATTTAATCTATAAACTACAGTTTTCTGATCTATGAAAAGGGGAGAATTTTCCTTCAACATGAGGTTGTTTTAAAGTTTAACTGTCATTGCTTATGTAAATAATTTCAACAGATATCAAATAAAATCATAGAAAGAAAAAGAAATAATATATATTAGCTATTAAAATTATTAATATAAGGTGGTAGAAATAGGAAGAATCAGAGAGAACATAGTGTCTGTCCATGTAAATCTTGCATCATTATGAGGAAAATAAGTAATTGTATAAATTTCTAAGTATAAATTATGAAAAATGCCAGGGAAGGATATTATAAGATATTATTAGATCATAATAGAAGGCCTGACATACTGTGCAATCTTAAGAAATATTTGTCTGAGAAAATATTTAGCCTCAAGGATAACAGGAGGAGCTCACTAATCAGAGTGGGTGATGAGGCTGCCTGGAAGATAGAGAGCAGTACTGAAAAGGCTATATCAATTGCCAAGTTCCAGGTGAGAAAAGGCATTATGTATTCAAAGACATGAAGCTAGTATAGTATGGCTGATACCCAGAAAAATAAATAAAGCCTAGATAGGTGAAGTGGGCAGGGCCAGACAAGTTAGGGACTGGGTAGACCAATTAGACATTTTGGAGTATCGCTTAAGTGCTATATGGAGCTACTGAAATGTTATAATAAGAAGCATAGTGTGGTCCAGAGTAGATGACTGTGGTAAATGACTGCAAGTTTCCAAAGAAGGCTTTCAGGAAGGTGGGCAGAATACACTTTGGCTTATGGTGCTTCTTCAAAGGTATTGACCACCTTTGCAAACACTAGGTTCTGGGGATGTAAAATACGCTGGAGAATAGACTCAAATTGTGATATCCTACTAGGATCACTTGAGTTACTTTTAAGCCAAGAAAAATGGGATGTTTCTTTTTTACAAGAAAAACAGCATATGCATTGGTTTCCCATTTATTTAATCCCTTAGGAGCCAATTGATCCAGGACCTGTTCTCATAGATTTCTGCACACACACACACACACACACACACACACACACACAAACAAACACTTTGATTACCACCATGGCATTGGCAATTGCTTCCTTATTTCCTGGGAGCATTATGCACTGTCTCCTAGGTTTAACCTCTCTGAAATTCAACACCACTGTGCTTCTCATCATCTCTCATAAACTTGTGGTAGCCACAGCAGAGCTAAAAAGATGCTAGTGACCCTGACAATAATGCATTTCTTAATGCCTGGGTAAAATTAGCATCCCTGAAGCCCTTGGAAGAACAAGATAAGGGGTCTCATAGCTATGATTATGGAGTTGCAGTGAAGTTTACACATCATGGAAAATGATAATATCTCAATTGTCCTGTGCCTTAGACACCCCAGATGTTGGCAAAGAAAACCTTTCATTTAGGGCACTCCATTGTCACCTGCAATGGTGGGAAAGAACTATACCTTATGGCAAGAAAGTTCATAGAAAATTAGGTTTCAAAGTTCTCAGACTTGTCTTTCTGGGCCCAAATGCCTCCATGGTAGGTCTCAGGATCCCACTACTTTCTAGTTAGTATTGTTAACTTCCCATTACCAAGATCAACTATTTATTTGGACTACCATTCTGCGATTCTAACAATCAGACATAGCCTTAGTCTTTAAGAATGTCTTCTCTAGGACCACAGGAGATGAAAGACTCCTAAGATATAATTTATGAATACTGGCTGCCTGGTTGTTTTTACAGGGGGATCTATACTTATTTCAATAGTAACCAATTTAATGATCCATACAGATTTGTAATTTCTATTTTCATGCCTCTTTGCTCTAGACATTTGGTTTTTCAATACCTTGTTCACCACCTGTACTTCATACCAGGAAAACATTATGGCCTTTGTATGCTGGAGGTTTCCAGACTCCCATTCCCCACTCTCAGCAAAGGGCTCACCTATCTATTCATCAAATATGTGAGGATTTCTGATCCATTTGAATATTTGTCACCTGGAGCTACATCCAGGATCAGTATGAGTTATCAACCTAAACAAATAATAGATGTTCCACATAAAGTGTGTAATTTTGAGAGGGTTTAATATAGCACATTTTGCAAGGGAATGAATATGTTATGTGGGAATAGTGTGGAATAGTGTAGTAATCGCAGGGTTAGTCACTTCTGAGAACTGTTACCACATATAACACTGAATAAAGAGATGGTTGTTAAGGGTACGAAGGTAGAGTTTTATTAAAGGGTTGTCTGGCAGAAGGTATGGTCTCTTTCCAAGGAGGCAGTGATCTTGTAGCCACCTTGAAGTAACTAGCAACAGATGCTTTGACCTCATTTTTGTAACTAACAACTGAACACCATTAGCTAAACCCTTTAAAAGGACCATTGCAACAGGTGCTACACACATCCTAGTACCCCTAGAGCAAAGAGGAGGCTAGAAAACATTGAAGAATGAAATTGGAGGAACCAAAGGAAAATATAGAGCACTAGATAGACAACCAGAATTTATGTGCAAAAACTTTATTAGGGATAGTTTCACATATAGTTCCTATCATATAGGTTTAGTTTATATGTACCTTTAGGTTAACTTCTTAACAATCCAAAATAGAATAAGAGCAAAAATAATGACTTATTGCAGTTTCCCAGGAAATCACAAACTCCAAAATACTTTTCTCCAACCTGTTAAGTAGGAACCAATTTTTCAATGCCTGATTAATTGAATTATCTCCTTAGTTATTCCCTAAGCTGTGAAATCCTTAGGGGCTGTAGGAATTTACAACCCTAGGGATCCAGAAACTGAAGTAAAAGATTCTATCAGCAGCAAATTTTGTTATTCAAGATGATGTTGTTACTCACAATATTAGTTAAGTTACCCATTTCGAGATTCCATTTCATGCACTAGTCATTTTCATGCTAAGTTACACTGAATGCTAAAAAGGGCCACTTTTCATATATCTTCACTGTCATAGTACAGCAGCATCTGAGACAGCAGAGAGAACAAAAAGGGATGCTTTATTTTTCATCTTTGTGTGGAAAAGGAAAAATGATATTTAGGGAAGAAAAAAGGGAGAAAAATTAAAGAAGAAGAACAAAACAAGCATCAAGAACTACTTAAAGAAAACCACCCTAGTTGAATATCTCAAGAGCAGCAGAGGTAGGAAGTGAAGTAGCAGTGACTAAGTGATAAAAGACATCTAGAAATGTTTAATATTTTATTTTGACAAAGCAGGAAGGCATCAGATATAAGATGTGCAGAAAATGAGAGTTAAAAGGGATAATGTCAGCTATGCAAGCCCTTCAGTCAACTAATATCCTTGAGTGTATTTTAGAACCGAGGAGATGATTGCCAATTTTATTAGAAGTGAATTAACATTTCTATTGTAATGGAACTGACAGCAGAATATTTCAGGGCAGAGGGAAAGTAAGGTAAGGGCAAAACACTGGGCTCCATGATTGTAATAAGGTCATTAAAAAATCTCTGGGGCAAGGATAGTGGTGATGGAGTAGAGTGTAGAGAGACTAGAACAGAGAAGTAAACAGAGCAAGGGGATAGAGGAGCAGTATTGGATACAAAGTTTGCTAATTGCAATGTTTTATATAAAAAAGCATTATCACTACTACTGTGTAACATCATTAATTACAAATGATAGATAAATATAAATGTTACACAAGGAACAAAGCACACAATATACAATATTTATTTAAAATTTCCCTATACATATATAAATAAATTATTACTATTCTTATAAATAGTAGAGACAACTAACATGTAGAAAAATTTTAAAATTTTTCCAGGGTCACAGAAATAGAAATGCTGGCAACAGGATTCAAACTGAGATCTTTATAAGTTCATCTCTATAAATATATATATATATATAATGCAACATATTTCACATTTTTTTAGCTTCTTGAATATTCAGAGCATTGAAATACAGGCAAGTTAACATAATAATCAGATAAACATATAAATAATAATATAATGCTAATTTTTCCAAATTTCTCAGACATGATTGACAGACAAACTGAATCTGACTCAGGAGCACTTGTGCTGTTGAAAGGAAAGAAGTTTCTGGACTGTACCTACAACATGCTAATTTAGGGTTGGAACCAAGAAGATTCCAATTGCCCTGAATATAAGGAGCACTTGTATCTTGAGTATTGACCACTTTCCAAGCACTGGGCTCAGCCCTTACACTGGTTTTCTTGATTAGCCTTTAAAACAACATTTTGGAGAGAGAAATATGCCATTTTACTACAAAGAAACTCTAATGGTTACTTCAAGGCCCAGATTCCATACAAATGTAGACTAGTTGAACCCATGATATTTGCCTGGTGGTCAAACAATTTTTCTATGTTACCTCAGCTCCCTCCAGTTGGAACAGTTATCTGTGATGTCTGAGACATAATTCCTATCCATCAGGATGTATAATACCAGACTAGCTGTTGCTATATGAACACCACCTTCTTTATGAACTCACTCCATTTGGGAAAACAAAGAACTATTATTTGATCAGGCATACTATCTCATGAGCAGGCTTTTTTTTTCCTTTCTGTA
This sequence comes from Myrmecophaga tridactyla, assembly GCA_004026745.1. Classification (NCBI taxonomy): domain Eukaryota; kingdom Metazoa; phylum Chordata; class Mammalia; order Pilosa; family Myrmecophagidae; genus Myrmecophaga; species Myrmecophaga tridactyla. Next base: position 23,926 of record PVIY010012414.1, on the reverse strand, counting down.
CCTGTCTTATACAAACAGAAATAGCAAGAAATTACTTGTGCCAAGCAAAGCACGAGGGCTACCAAGCAATTCTGGAGATTTTAGGGTAACATGGTTTCATCAGAGGCCATGTTCTGCTGGCTTGCTCCTTTCAGAATCAGGGTGATCCATCTATTCATTTATTAATTGCTTCAGCAAATATTTATTGTGTTGTATTCTATACTACAAGGTACTATGGGGCACAGAGGGGTGTAGTGATGAATAAAACAGACAAAACTCTGCCCTCATGCATTTTCTGTCTCACAGGGCTTACATATTAAATTATTGAGTTTACTAGGACTGACCAAAAGAGTGACCTGAAAAGGAGATTGGAGCATGATTTCATAACAGGTAATGTGAGCACTCAGGGATTTCCTCCAGTTGTTTGCTGTTCCTTCACCGAATTGCCTAGAGAATCCTAGAAAGTGTTTGTCACAAAGGAAAATGCAAAACTCTAGAGAAGACATTCTAAATGATGTGGTAAAATTCCCAAAGAAATGTTTTTGAAATTTGAGCTGCAATATTTTCTCATTACAAGAATTGTGGTTGTACTGGACACTAAATTTGTAGAGCACAAGGATAATAGTTGTCCTCCATGCTTGGGAAACTCACATGCAAAGAAAATTTTCACAAACTTGACCTCTAATGCCTTGTGAAAATGACTTTACAATTATGAATTTAAAATCTATCCCACTTCACAAAACAAATATATCTTGATGTATTTTAATATATACCAATTTATCTAGGAATGCAATGACAATAAAAATTTAAAGAAGATTTTAATTTGTTTAAAATTTTTACCTACAAATGTTCACTGTGGTAGAAAAAATTGTACATGCGGAAAATACATTATGGGAAGGCTTTGATATATATTAACATGTATAGAATTTGAAAATTGAAGGAAGATTTTCATTTGTTTTGTTTGGAAGCTTATCAAAAATTGCTCAGCATATCAGGAAAATCATTTCCAATGGAAATGCCATTCCTGATATCAGGCCATTAATAAATATTCATTCAATATATATGTAAATGACTATTTCCACTAGTATTCCAACATTTAGAGATGGAAATACACCTTTTTATTATAATTCCTATTTCATATTTATTATCACATAAAAATTGTATTATGGACAGCTTTCCTTTTATATCACTAAATTTTCCAGCATTTAGAGATTTAAATACACTTTATTTTATTATAATTCCTGTTTTATATTAGTTATCATGTGATAATTTTATTATGAACTTCTTTTCTTTTATGCCAGGTTTTTGTTACAGATAGGATATTCTCATACATGCATGTATGATATATTAATATTTGCAAATAGTTTACATAACTGATAAAATTTGTTTGAAAAACTTAAAGGAGACAGTAATAATGTCTGTTAAATAAAGGATATGTTTTAATGTGATAGGGCTGAGAGTTATTGCTATAAAGAATAAAAACTTGTGATATGCCTTTTTTCAGAAGTTATGTGCATGGCTAATTAGACAGACTGTAGAATAATAGTTTATTTCAAGCAATTGACCCTTAAAAAGACTCATATTTGGTTTACTTAAGATAATGACATGGATTCATTTGTTTGTCTCCATTCTCCAATTTCACTCTGATTTTTGGTCTGGTTCTCTACTCTGGGATTTATGTTTATTGTGCCAAAATTCCATCTCCAAAAGCAGAGTAAAGAACTTCCAATGTGGTCGCAGGAGAGAATATCATTTACCTGGTGAACAAGTGATCTTCCTAACTCTTAGGAGAACTTTACAAATTATTCATTCCAAGCAGGGAATTGGGGGAAGTTTTGTTTTCCTCTATCTAAAATTTTTTAGCTCTTATCCCAATTCACTTTCTCCCAGAAATCAGATTTTTTTCTTAAAAGCATTAAACATTGTCTGAAAATCTTTCCATATTTGTTTTTTTGTTAAGTATGCATCTCTCCCTTACAGACTAAAAGCCCCATAAGAATAAGGACCCATGCTGTTTTCCTCACTGCTATATCCCTAGGCCTAGAACAGTACATGGAGCACAGGAACAGTTGTGTAAATAAAATGAATATACCCAGCAGCATTATGGCATTCTTGTTTTAGAATTATTTTGCAGAAAGGAATATCTTGAGGTACAGAGAACCTCAATCACCAGCCCAAAGTAGGAAGGATTCCTGCTCAGATTTCCTTATCCGTGAGACCTTTAGTCCTGACCATATCACAGGGTCCTGGTTTGTGGAAAGCTCTCATCTTATACCTACTGAGGGAACTAACTCTCTGCTCCATGCATAGGTGATGTCTCATTTAACCATGGAGAGAAACAATCATACCATGAATGAGTTTATCCAGGTGGGGTTCACCACAGACCCTCTGTTGCAGTTTATCTTACTTGTGGTGTCCCTATACATGTACTCAGTGACCCTCCTGCAAAACACCACCCTCATTGTGTTGATCTGTTGTGGGAAACAGACCTTTTGACCTTCAGGCTAAACCTTGAGATGGTGACCCAGAACACTGGGTCATGTAGCTCTTGCCACAGGCTGCTCATTTCCTACAAGGAAGCCTTGAAAGAAAAAAGGACTGGGGGCTAGAATGTGCTGTTCTTTGAAGTGATTTCACAGATAAACAACTTAACTTAAAAGGTTTTGCATTTTCTTGTACTTTACATATTGACCTAATTTGTAATTAACATTAAAGATGAACTTGATGTTACTTCCTCCTGCCTTTTGAAGTAACCACTAATAAATAGCTATAGCAAGACTAGCAAAGGGCTCTTGGCTCTAGAAGTTCAAGAGTCCCCTGCTCCCATTTTCAGAAATCTGTGTCTATCTTAATTCTTGTGTCACCCTGTCAGCAACAATTTGTAATGACTTCTGCCTTCATACCCCCATGTATTTTTTCATCAGAAAACTTTCTTTCCTGGATCTCTGGTATTCCTCTTTCTACACCCCAAAGATTCTGGTAACCTGCATCTCTGAAGACAAGAGTATCTCCTTTGCTGGCTGTGTAGCTCAGTTCTTCTTCACTGGGCTGGCCCATAGTGGGTGTTATCACTTGGCTGCCATGGCTTACGACCATTACATCACCATTTCCCACCCACTGTGTTATGCTCAAGCCATGTAAAGAAAATTGTGCATCTGTTTAGTTATATATTCCTATACTGGAGTCTTTGTCAATGCAATAATACTGATCAGCAACACATTCACATTAGATTTTTGTGGTGATAATGTCATTGATGACTTTTTCTGTGATGTCCCACCCCTGGTGAAGTTGGCATATGATGTAAAAGATCTACCAGGCTATACTGTTCTTCCTCCTGTCCTCTAATGTCATCATCCCAACTCTGTTCATACTGACCTCCTACCTCTTCATCATTGCTGCCATCCTGGGGATCCACACTACACAGGGCCACCTCAAAGCCTTCTCCACCTGCTCCTTCCACTTGATTTCTGTCACCTTGTACCATTGCTCAATTCTCTACATCTACTCTTACCCAAGTTCTGGCTATTCCCTTGAGAGAGACAAATTGGTTTCTACATTTTACACTGTTGTCTTCCACATGTTGAGCTCCATGATCTATAGTCTAAGAAATAAAGATCTGAAAGAGGCTCCAAAAAAAACTCTTCATGTTAACAAAATCTGGAGTCTGAATGGACATAATTTTTAAAAACCATTGCTAAGAGATAATGGACAACCTTCAGTGGAAGTGTTGGAGAGCCTGGGTACAAAAAAAAACACAACATGATCTTTTTCAATTAAGAATTTCACTGCAGCAATATTGCTTCTTTCATTTAGTGTCTATATTTTGTTTTAAGGATCTGACTCAAATATATACTGTAGAAAACAGACCAAGTTTAATATTATGATATATTTTTAAGGTGGTATTTTGACATAATACAGAATAGAAGGTTATGGAATACATCAGGGATCTCAAATAATTAAATTTGATATGACTACCACCTTCCAAATTGGTCAAGTATTTTTCCAACTTTGGAATGGATAATAAGTGAATATAAAGAAAATTTAATGGATTGTTCATGTTTCAGGAAAGGAATGTTAAGAGTTTTGTGATGAAAAAGAGAGGGCTGTGAGGAATAGGAAATAAATGCAGGTGAATGAAAGATAAAAAATATCAGAGCTAATGTAAATTATGAAAAACCTAAAATATGCATAAAAACTTCAATGTAAATTAATTTTGTGAATTTGTTCCTTTCGTAAAGAGTTATAATCCTTCAATACTGAAGTTCTAACTTCTAAATTTCAAGCTTTTCTTTGGTAAAATGTAACCAATAATCCTTTACATGTAGAGTTAATAGTATTGAACTAAATACTACTAAAAATCTTCTTGGAGACAGATATTGAGCTGCCAGTTTCATACAGTTTTCTTGTGGGTTAAGAAACAATCATTGCATCTGGAATACAGTGGATCTTTGTTTGTCTGTTTGTTTCATTTACAGCACTTGTTTTTATTTTTCCCTAGTTAGGTTATGGTGGTGTGCCTTGAGGAGAGTACTGTGAAGTGTCCATTATATGAGGGAGAAATAATTCTTTAGATTGACACATAATCTTAAGCAAGACATCATTTTGGGGTTTTAGAACAATATTTTTTTAGTCTAAACAAATATTTAACACTTTGTATAGTATGATGTTGATTTAGAAGGTAGAAAATTCAGGCAGAAATATCTTATATCCTCCAAGCTTTAGCAAGGAATTTGTAGTGGACATCTTATAGTAAATATCTATAAAATTATGAGCAAATTTCCAACAATGTAACCGTTCAGTATATGCTCCTTACCCAAGACAGTTTCCTTCCCAAGTTTCAAAGTCAAACCACATTCACAAAAACATCTGAATATGTATTTTTTCTTTCCAATTACTCTCAAAGGCAAGAAAAGGATAAATTTTGAGGGAACTGAAGGCTACAAATTGACAAAATATCATGCAGAATATCAACAATGTTATGGTATAGGTTAAAAATATTTTATATTGCAAAAAATAATTTAAAACTCAAGAGTGATTTACTTGATGTTTTATTGTTTTAATTTAATTTGCTGAATTTAACTGAAATATAACAATGTATGCCAACACATTTAGGTCAACAATTAGGAAAATTTAATGAGGTCATTCATTAAAAAGAAAAATGATAATATTTCATTTTTGTGGTCATATAATCTGTGTTGCTTTCCTAAAAGCCTCTTTGACATCTTTGTTCCTCACACTATAGATGAGAGGGTTGAGTAACGGATTCACCACAGTGTAGAACAGGGCGGCTACTTTGTCTCGCTCTAGTGAGGAGGTGGAGCTTGGCCTTGAATAGATGAAGAGCAAAGACCCATAGAAAAACATGACTGAGATCAGGTGGGAAGCACAGGTGGAGAAGGCCTTGTGCCTCCCAGAGGCAGAGCGGATCCTCAGGATAGCCAGGAGGATGCTGAAGTAGGAAGTGAGGATGGCAAGTATGCTGGACAGTACTGTGAAGCCCACCACACCCAGAAGAACTTTTTCATAGATCCAGGTTTCTGTGCAGGACATTTTCACCAGTGGTAGTGCATCACATAAGAAATGGTCAATGATATTTTTGCCACAGAACTTCAGGCGGAACGTGTTGGCAGTATGGGCTATGGCATTCAAGAAACCTCCTGTGTAGGCCCCAGCAATGAGACCAGCACAGAGAGACCTGGTCATAGAAACTGAATAAAGTAATGGGTTACAAATTGCCACATGGCGGTCATAAGCCATTACTGCTAGGAGATAGCACTCAGTGTAGGCTACTACACAGGAAAAGAAGAACTGGGCCCCACACCCAGCCAAGGACATGCGTTTATCTTCAGAGATACAAAGGGACAGGATTTCTGGAGTATAAACTGATGTGTACCAGAAATCCAGGAAAGAAAGATTGCCAATGAAAAAGTACATGGGTGTGTGCAGGCGAGAATCAATCCAGATTAAGATAACCAGGGTCATATTTCCAAGCAAGGTTACCATGTAAATTGTCAGAAATATTCCAAATAGAATCAGCTGCAACTTGGGGTCTGCTGAGAAGCCCACCAAGATGAATTCAGTTAGGATGGTGTGATTTACCACTTCTTTTTCCTTGGAAAAGAAAACCTGATTAAGAGTATGAAAAAAAATTCATCTAGTGATTCTCATATATTAAGAAATAAACAAAGGTTTTATGTCAACAATTACTATGAGGTTTACATACTTTAATATCTAGAATCATAGAACTTAAGTCTATGATTTGGGAAAGCCTCTAAAATTGACACCAGAATCCAGATTTAAAATTAGGTTTTTCAATTTTTTAACTGTTAAATGCAGGTCCAATACTGTATTTTCATGAGATAGTTGAGTAAATTGAAGCTCATAAAGATTATTTATAGCTTCCTGACAGGTCACCCAATTAAGCAAAATAGACATACATGGAAGCACCAGCCCAATAATTGCCACATACTGGGCACTCACAAAATGTTAGCATTCTGCTTTTGTGCCAGATATTTTGCTGATATTGATACAAATGTTCTTGCAATTATTAGTAAAATTAGAAAAAAGTATTTATTTTTCCTGCTATTATTAGTTAAAATAGAAAAAAGTATATATTATTCACTATGGCCCTGTTATTATTCTGCCATTTATCTGACCCACCTTAATCCTCACAACCACCTTATAAGTTTGGTATGATAATGATTCTCTTATCATACTAGATGAAATAGAAGCACAGAGTGTGGTTTGTTTCATTTGTTTGTTTTTCAGACATAAATAATTCATTTCTTTTTCTTGAATAAAAACCCTAGGAAAAGCCCACATGGGGTCTGGTTCTCTGCCTGCAAGCTCTGTTGTGGTTCTCTACAAGATGATCAGTGAATTCCTGAGATGAAGACTTGGTGAACACAGTCTTTTTCCAGAGGTGGGGGAGAGATAGCTGCTGCTCTTGCAGATGGTATCAAATGAGGTTTTGGGGAAGTTGTCCAGGGTGGCTTGCAAGCCCTGATCAAACTGCAGCAGCAGTCTTTGCCAGCCATCAGCAGGAGTTTCTTGGACATGGAGTCTGAGACAATGCCAGTGCCCCTGGGATCTTGGATAAGACACAGAGGCACAGAGCTCTTGGGTCCTATTACCTTGCATGAGAAGGTATGGGGCTTGCAGATCATTCTGCCCAGTATACCCATAACACAAGGACAATGGAGAGCTTAGCCAGAATGATGGCCCCATGGATGGTGGTGGCTGCCTCCTTGGTGCACTTACCTCCCAGATGGGTGAGGCAGGCCACTGTACTACCTAAAGGCCACAAAGACCTTGAACCTGGCTCACTAGCCAGTGTGTGTCTGCTGTTGTACAGATGTAATTTTCAAAATCTCCTCCTTGAGGGACATGCCCAAGGTCACAGATTTAGTAAAACAAAGCTGATATTTCAACAGGGAATTTTGTTGATCTAGGTCCATGCTCTCACCAAATAAGCCATTTTCCTCTTATAGCCACATGTTTTTCTCTCTGTTCTCCTGACAAAAGCAATGCTTGTTACCTTCTAACAATCTGAATTTCTTTTTTTAACTACAAACAGCTTTAAAAATGTTTTTCTTAAGAATGCTTTCTTTTCCACTATCTTCTATTGATTTGAGATTTGCAAGTGTAGTTAGGACATTTTTGATTCTATGGATGTTGAATCTTAGGAAGTCCCCATTTTTGGTGTCAAAGCATAGAGAAACCATGAAACCTTCAAAGTATATGTCCTATAGCCCCAAATCTTTGGAGTAAGACTAAAAGAAGGCTTCTATGTAAAAACAATATCTTTACCATGTTAGAGCCAATAGTCTCAGAATCCAGTTGCAATGCTACCTGTCTGTAACAGCAGTGAGAGAGAGCTGAAACCAAGAAAAGATGGTGATTTATTTCAATGTTTAAATATTTACCCATGAACTCAGCTAAGGATAATGATGTACCTAAAATGCAGCCCTAGTCTTCTAACCTGAGGTCTAGTGTTCTGGCTTGTTAGGAAGTGAGATGTGGGTGTCTTCATTTCTTCAAATATAATAATGTTCCAGAGGCTGTGACTTGAGTGCTGACATGTGTAAAAGAGGCCTGGGATATAGAAAGGCATTCCATTCTTCCACCTATGTGAGGGATCTTGCCTCATTAGCACAAAAAGTTCAAATGTTTTAGTCCTACAGCCCAGGTTCTTTATGACCCAGACTCAGCTTCCCTTTATAACCTTTTGTCTTATAACATGTCTTCATTGGTTCAGGATTTCACCCAAACTGGATTATTCACACAATCAGGTACCCCATAATAATATTTCACAACTTAGGAGATTAACCATTGGATACATAACACTGTTCTTTCATCATTTGTATGCTAAAACATTTTTCTGAATTTCCTTAAGCTTGAAATCAGGAATTTATGATTATTATACACATATTTGTACAAAATGTTGGGTTATAAAATCACTGACCCAATGGTTACTTTGAACTTTCTCTGCCACTGTACCATACATGAACTTTTGCATTATCCCACAACTCTCTCCTTTCCCTTGGGTCTTTGTGGTAGTTAGATTCAGTTGTCAACTTGGCCAGGTAAAGATGCCTAGTTATATTGCTGTGGACATGAGCCAATGGCATGTGAACCTCATCTATTCCTGATTACATCTGCAATCAGCTAGGAGGCATGCCTGCTGCAGTAAATGATGTTTGAGTTAATTGGCTGGTGCTTAAATGAGAGAGCTCAACATAGTACAGCCTAGGCACCTCAGCATTTCTCATCTCAGCACTCACAGCTCAGCCCAGGCCTTTGGAGATACAGAAAGAAATCACCCCTGGGAAGGTTGTTGGAACCCAGAGGCCTGGAGAGAAGGACAGCAGAGAACATCCTGTGCCTCCCCACATAAGAAAGAATCTCAGTTGAAAGTTAGATGCCTTTCTTCTGAAGAACTAGCAAAATAAATGCTCTTTTATTAAAAGCCGATCCATCTGTGGTGTGTTGCATTCCAGCAGCTAGCAAACTAGAACAACCCTAGAGGACAGATGTCTTCCCCTTCTGTAAAACAGTAAATGGTAGCTGGAGGGAAATAGCAGATTTGCCAAGCTATGGTCAGGAGGAAAACAGCACTATCATCAGAAGGAGGAAAACAGAAAGTATTATAGAAGTTTGTAGGCCAACTTGTAATCCTTAATGTACATGCTTTCACAGCCAATCACACTACTGCCAGTGCCTCAACTTCACCTCCTTTTGTTCAAAGTTTATAAAACATTTCCCTGTTCCCTGCTCAGTGTAGACCATCATAGGAAAGAGTTGTTGTCTCTCCTCCTGTCTCTGAAGATGAGGACCCCATGAAAGCCCCCTGAAACTGTTCTATCTACTTGCCAAGCTGCACTTGTCTGATGTATTCTTGGTTTGCTGTACCCCTCACAGTTTGGCAGAAGGCTGTCTTATTGCACAGCCCCTTGCCTAACTTGGAGCAACCACATTATCATTTATTCATAAAAGCAAATTTAGACCTGGGTCTTAATGAGCTCATTTTCATACAAAATAAACTAGGCAATAATAGCAATGTTTGGACAAAGCCAATTATTATCATCCCTGTTTTGCCTTTCTAACAACTGATAACATGAAATTTATAGTCTATTCCTCCATAATTATTTCCCAGAGGAAAAATGTTCAAATAGGACCTTAAAAATGGAGACCCATTGATCCAGTGATTAACTCATTGTAGGGGTACAGAGAGCAGGGAGTGCACCCCCATCAGTAGAAACAGATTTTTCATAGTCACCACATTCCAGGAGAGAGCTGGTGAGTTCAAGGACTATCAGAGATTGAATAGGGCTGGGGTGGAGCAAAGAACCAGCAAAGGAGCTGAAAGAGCCACCAGATCATAAAGCTTTTTTGGAGTCATGCTTAGCATTTTGGCCTTCCAACTAAAATCAATGGAAGCCAAGGTCATTATGAAGAAGTTACTCAATCAGACTTATACAGTCAAAGTTCATTCTGAATACAGACTAGGAAATGAATTGACAAGTAGCAAGGCCCCCCACCTAACAAGAAACTCTCTGAAACCCTCAGTCCTCTTGTCACCTGTTCAGATCAACACTTTTATGAAGACAGGAAAAGGAAGCATTATAAAGTTCTAGAAAGAAAAGATATCTGTTGCATAAACTGAATCACCCAAGCACACATGCCTCAAAAACAGTCAGCCTTAACATCTCTGCTAAACAGAAATTTATAATTATACAGTAATTTGTCTTCAGGGTAATGGGGAAATTCCTAAGGCAAGGTCCTTTCAAAGTTGGAAAAGCTTTCTCCCTAAATTTTTACCAAAGAAATTGTAAATTCTAAACAGTTGTGGATAAATAAATGTGATGAAGTTTTTTTGTTTTTTAAAAATGTTTTTATTTAGAAATATCCACACACAACAGTTTAACTATGTTATACAACCAATGGCTCACAATGTCATTACACAGCTGTGTGTTCCTCACCACAGTCATCTCCAGAACATTTGTACCACTCCAGAAAAAGAAATTGAAAAAAAGAACTCATATATCCCATACCCCTTACCACTCCCCTCATTGACCCACAGTATTTCAATCTACCCAATTTTACCCTTTATCTCCCCTTATATTTTTAATGCTCCAGTAGAAAACTCAATATTATGGTCATCATTTTTGTTTCTGTGTGCAATAAAATTGTACTGAAAATTCATCACATTATATTTCAGTACCAAAGCTCTGATTAAAATAAAGGAAGAGGTAAAATAAACCACAAACCAATGAGCAGTCTGTATATTGCAAAAAGTGGTTATATTTCTTTACAGACCCTGATGTCAATAGTGGAGTCTGTTTTACCACCCTTTGAACCTGGGGTGGCCCTTTGGCTTGTCTTGGCCAGTAGATGGTGCCACACTCTGTGCCAAGTGAATTACCAGACAGCCTGGATCTCAGAGATTTTAAGTACTTCTCTTTTTGTTTTTGGAATCCTGCCTCCACTATGTCAACAAAACAGGGTTAGCTTTTAGGCTTCTAGATAAGTTCTCCTCTCTCTCCAGCTGACAGAAAGCTGGCAACTGATATGTAAGTGGAGTTTTCTAGATCATTCATCCCAACTGAGTGCAAAGGTGAACATAGACAAATTGAAGCCCAGGTGAGAGCAGACAGGTCTACCACAGGTAGAGCACATACTAGAGATGACACCTGATCAAATTCTGCTCTCACCACTTGGAAACTGTATAGTCTTGGGACAGTTTCTTAACAATATTTTGACCTAAATTTATTCACCTTTACAAAGGTAAGAAAAATGTATATGTTTTAAGAAATGCTGAGGATTAAAAAAATGTATATGAAATGTATAGTTCACCTTGTCTGATATAAAATGATACTTAATGAAATGGTAACTAGTTTTAATGAACAAAAAGAGTAATACATTACCTACTTGCAATAGCTGAGCTCAAGGGAATAAAAAGACAACTTTCTACTAATATGATATAAGCCCAAATGGGATTGTCCATCAGAGACTTCTTAAAATCTTTTGGTTTAATATTTTTGTCAGCTGCTTTCCATGATTTGAAAAAGCAGTGGCAGGCTTGGAAGCATGGAGTTCATTGACTTAGCTTTGAGAAGTTCAGAGATTGAGATTCAGCCCTGATACTTATCACCTATGCTATTTTAAGGGTCTCACCTTTCATCTCTAGAACACAGTGCACTCATTTGAGGAATTTGGTTGATCAGAGAAACCAATTTGCTATGATTCCAATTTGTGACCACCTCCTCTGAATCTATCATAAAGTAATAATATATAACCTTAGCTGTAAAAATAAAAAATAAAAAACAGCATGAGTGAAAGATTGGCAATCTTTCATAAGTTCGTATCTTTGAATATATGGGAAGTCCTCATGTTTTTGTGTGAAATGAGTAACAGAATGAACTAAAGACAACAGCCTTTTTTAACTTTAAGATTTGCATTCTTATAGTTGTTTACCAAAACTCAATCTGTGAGCTTGTGTGTTTCCTCTACCCCTTGGGTCTTTTGACCTGGCTATCTGCAAATAATTAATAACTGTTAAATTTTAGAATCTGGACCCCCTTAAGGACATGAAAAACCAAATATCATCCATCGGAACATACATGTAAAAACATAAAATTTTAGAAGTTTCACAAATTAACAGTTATCTATCCAGGAAATTCTGGTTATTTCAGAATATCTGGATTCTGATAATCATATTAAAAATTCCACACTTGGAATATGCCTAAATTTCTTTCTAATGTTAATATTTTATAATTATAAGAGATGGGTAGGAGATATATCAAATTTTTCATGTTTTAAACTGAATTCCTATATTTCACTTCCAAAAATAGATCTATCTCCTCATTCCCCCAGATCAATTAATAAAATTCTACTCTTCCAGCTTCACAAAGCAAAGATTGACCATTATTCTATTCACTTTCCTTCCTATGTTATCTTCAATTCCCAAGGATTTCCTGGTGTAATTACATTCCTAATAAATCCTAATATGCCCATTTCTCACCGCTTCCACTACTACTACCTGAGCCCAAACATCATTTTTCCCAAGCTTCTGCAATTGTCTCATAACTGTCCACACTCTTCACCTCCTATTGTCTATAGTCTTCATTCCTTAAAAAAAAAAGTGCTAAGCAATATCACTCCTGTACCCTGTAAGTGCTCCCATTTTACTCTCAAGTCAAATTTCATGCAATGTACCCAAGGTCTATAAGCTGGCCCTCCATTAATAAGTATTTTTATCTTTTAACATTTGCTCCAGCATTCACTCTGCTTCAGACTTGCATGGCTTTCTCACTGCATCTCAGAAATTCCAACCATACCCTAGCATCAGAGATTTTGAACTGTCTCTTTTCTCTGTCTGGAATGCTCTTCCCGCAAATAATTGCATGGCTCATCCACATATCTTTTCAGTTCATTCCAAATGTCATTTTCTCACTAAAGCCCATCCTAATCACCCTGTTTAAAATTCCATGCCCAGCTCCATGTTGCAATGCTCCAACTCTATGTTCCTCTGTACTCAGTGTATTCTTTTAACTCCTGCTTTTTAAGTTTATTATCTTCATCTCACACCAGAATGTAACATCCACACAGGCAGAACAAATTGTCTTTTTGTTATGTTTGTTTTGTTTTTTTTTAGTATTGTGTCTCCAGCATATTACCATTCCTAATAAATAATTGGAACACTACAACTATTTCTGGGAAGAATAAATGGATAGTTATATTTATATTCAATAAAAATTCTACCCTCAAGGGGACTCTTACAGATCCATGTCCATAAGACTAATAAGAGAGAAAAAAATAAAAGAGGGGGCTCATTCCCAAGACCTCAAATCCATCCTGGGGGAAATAAATTCAATTAATAAATGAAAATGAAACAAAAGGCATAGGAACAATCAGACCTGTATGGCTTCTCAAAATATATTTCACCTATAGCAAACCTACTGTCTGCTTCCTTCAGGAGGACCACTCAAAATTCTGTGGAAGGATTGTGTCCCTCCGGTGTATGAAAATGATTATCAACAAATAAAAATAGCATCCATTGAACACCTGGAACACAGAATTCAGAGTAAAAAGCATGCCACATTTTTTGTCCTTAGATTTCTCCACTAAGTTAGAGAATATATGATGGCCCCAGTGCAACTACCAGAATGAATTTCCAAGTTGACATGAAGGCCAGGTGCATCACTGGACGGCACCCTATTTTACAGGGGAGCATATGAATGTATGTGTGTGAGAGTGTATGAGTATGTATGTGGTTGTGTGGTTGTGTGTGTGTGTGTGTGTGTGTGTGGCAGAGCAGTAACCCTTTGATGGTCAGGCTAGACCCTGCATTCCCATATCCTAACATTAGCAAATGCTTCACTACCCTTTACCCCAGGTACTTACCTTTGGTCAGAAAAGCAGTTTCCCAGAAATGCCACCTTTTTCCCTCCCCTCTGATGTTTTAGAATGCCTTTGTTTGGATGTGATATATGTAGTCTTCCAGAGCCCTTTGGGACTCCTTCCATGCAACAACCCAGACAAATTTACTTCAGTCTCCAAAGAATCAATTATAAAACATTAGTAGTTTGGAGGATGATACATTATTTAGGATATGGTAAAATAAGGAATGTTTGAATAAAAATTGGCCCATTGTAAATGTGTTAATATTAATATTAAATGTGTCATAGAAATTTTTGAAATTATGCTAATTAGATTTTCTAGAATATATGTTGTTGTCCATAGTTTTGTTCCTTACCACATGCTCTTTGTTCTGGCCATGTTATACTTCCATGTTTTGTCTTTCAGGTATCTATCTATCAGATAACATGAACCTATCTATCAAATGACATGAACTTTTTATGTTGGTACAACCTCATTCTTTATAGTTAAAAATGCTGTTACATGTAGGAAATATGTGATATCACATTGAATTATTCTTTATTTTTAATTATGACTTTATTGTATGTAAAACTGGAAAAGCAAAGAAATACAAGTATTCACAGAACCATCCTTGTTATAAATCAGTGTTTCACAAAGTACAGATTGTCATTCTGAATTATGCAAATAGGATTTAAAACTTTTTGAAGTCTTTCAATTTCTCTATCATCTATTTCTGTCTTAGTCATATAGTTATTGTATTTTTACCCTTGATTCTTTAATTTGGGGGGAAAATAATCCTGGTGAAAGCTCATAATGACCCCAAGTAAAGGTGTTTGTTCTGGCATGAACTAAGGAAGTTTATCTTTATGGTAAGGCAAGAAACAAGAATCAGGAAAAAATAATAATAAAACTTGTATCTAGTGTCACTTTATAGTGGGTCATTTTCTCACAACTTCCTAACTCATATTCTCTCTCAACAAGTAATGTAGTGTCTTTAGAATCATGATTTCTTAGTTTACCCTCCATAATTCTCTCCAATGAATAATTCAATGCAAATCATTTAAAATATCTATATCTTAGAATTATTCCATAACCAGCATCATGACTCTCATTTTCACATTTATGGATTAGAATACACAAAAAGGCAACTTATGAACTGCTAAATGTATGTAAAAATAAATCTACTTTTCTTTAATCATCCCAAACATGGATAGTTTTGTAGACTATATTCCAAGCAAACAGAGAGCAATTCTTTCCAAAACCACAGCTCTATTTATACTACAATATTTTTTATTTATTTTTTTAACTTTTTTATTGTATAGTATAACATATATAAGGAGCAGAAAAATAAAAAACAAAAGTTTTCAAAGCACTCTTCAACGAGTAGTTACAGGACAGATCCCAGAGTTTGTCATGGGCTACCATATGATCCTCTCAGATTCTTCCTTCTAGTGAGGCTAGAAAGTTTAAATATGTTTTCATCACCCCAATTTACTTTTTCCTTTTTTGTGAAAAATAACATATATACAAAAAAGCAATAAATTTCAAAGCACAGCACAACAATTAGTTGTAGAACATATTTCAGAGTTTGACATGGGTTACAATTCTACGATTTTAGGTTTTTACTTCTAGCTGCTCTAAGATACTGTAGACTAAAAGACAATTTAATGATTCAGCAATCATATTTGTTAAATCTTGTCTTCTCTGTATAACTCCACAATCACCTTTAATCTTTCTATTCCTCTCTTTAGAGGTGCTTAGGCTATGCCCCTTATAACTTTTTCATGTTGGAAGGGTCTGTCACTAATAGGGGGTAGGGAGACGGAACTATCTGATGTTCTGGAGAGGATGGGCCCTCTATTTTCAGGACTCATCTGGTCCAGGGATCCATCTGGAGTTTGTAGTTTTCTGGAAAGTCATACTAGTGCA
Source organism: Myrmecophaga tridactyla (assembly GCA_004026745.1). NCBI lineage: Eukaryota > Metazoa > Chordata > Mammalia > Pilosa > Myrmecophagidae > Myrmecophaga > Myrmecophaga tridactyla. The sequence continues at coordinate 8,137 of PVIY010012414.1, read as the reverse complement.
TGGAACACATGTGGAAACCTATATATTGCCCTAGGTTTTCCTTAGGATTGGCTGGAATGGTCCTGGTTGGCATTTGGCAGGTTATGATAGGTAGTAATGTCTAACTGAAGTTTTCATAAAAGCAACCTCCAAAGTAGCCTCTTGACTCTATATGAACTCTCTCTGCCATGGATACTTTATTAGTTACACTTCTTTATAGTACATAAACTTTATTTGATTTTTTTGGCATGGTCAGGCACTGGGAATCGAACCTGGGTCTGAGGCATGGCAGGTGAGAATTCTGTCACTGAGTCACCATTGCACCACTCTACTACATAAACTTTATACTAGTATACTGTAGTATACTTCTATACTGCAATATTTTTAAAACACCCTCAAAATACATCAATATATAGCTTAAAATACAAATTAACCTGGCATTTCCAAATTATCTAATGATTTCCTTTTTTCTTAATTTATTTATTTCTGAGAGTTCCAAGATGATTACAATACATAGAGACTATTTGTAAAAATACATCCATTGTTGACCAAGTATTTTCATTTAAGATACCTTGTTTCTAGCCAATACTCTCCCCAGGGTATCTTTCACATCTTTATTTCTTAAACTATAGATCAAAGGGTTCAACATTGGAATCACCACAGCATAGAAGACTGACACCACTTTATCCTGTTCCAGGTCATAGTTAGTGCTTGGTCTGGAGTAAATGAAGAGAATTGAACCATAGTACAAGTTGACAGCTGTCAGATGTGAGCCACATGTGGAAAAAGCCTTCAGATGGCCTTGGGTAGAGCAGATATTCAAAATGGTGCAATGATGTAGAGATGGGGGCAAGAATAAGTACAGTGGGAGTGATGACATTTGAGGCAAGTATGAAATAGAGCACAGCCTGGTAGTCCTTCTTCACACCACATGCCAGCTTCACAAGAGGGGGCAGATCACAGAAGAAATCATCAATGACATTGCTGCCACAGAAGCTCAAGGTAAATGTTTTGCTGGTGATGAGAATTGAGTTAAAAAAACCACCAAAGTATGAAGCTGCAACAAGACAGGCACGTATCACTGGGGACATTGCCTGGGCATAAAGTAAGGGATTGGAGATGGCCATATAGTGGTCATAAGCCATGGCAGCCAGGAAGTAACACTCACTATAAGCCAGCCCAGTAGAGAAGAACTGAGCCAAGCGGACTGCAAAGGAGATGCTTTTGTCTTCAGAGATGCATGTCATCAGGATTTTTGGTGCATAGACAGAAGCATACCAAAGATCCAGGAATGAGAGGTTCTCAATAAAAAAATATGTGGGTGTGTGGAGTGGAAAATCAACATAAATCCAAGAAATTAGGGTGATATTCCCCATGAGACTGAAGATGTAAATTATGAGAAAGATTAAAAAGAGTACTCTTTGTAACTTCAGGTCCGCTGTGAAACCTAAAAGAATGAATTCCTTCACTTTGGTGAAATTTTTCTTTTCCATGGAGTTTTGATTTCAGTCCTTTTCTGAAAGACAAAAAAAGGATGTCATGAGTTAAGATATCAGCATTGTCCTCTTACCAGCATTGCCATTTTAGATCATTAATAATCCCCAAGTGACACACCTACATGATTCATGGCTTACTGTTCATGCTGAATTGGGTATTACTCCATTTTGGATAGCTGGGGAACCAGTTCTGTACTGCTGCCTTAAGATCTCAGTTATGACGCCCACTATGTAGTGTGTCACATTATATTTTTATTTAATTTTTCTTTATTTCAAGGGGAGATGTGAGTTGTTTATCACCTCTTTAACTTGTACTTAGGGTAATTGGAGACCATAGAAACAATACTAAAAAGAGGATTCAAGAAGATGCTCTGATATCTCTTCCCTTTTTTTCCCCACTGATTTACCTGGAGAGGCAAAATTTATTCTACTAGCTGCATTTTGGAATAATATGGAAGGTCATTAGACTTTAGTTTCCCTGAAGGCTAAAGCTACTAACTATACATAATTTAACTTTCTTTCTCCATAACTAAGCACAAAAGTTGGAGAGGAGTAGAAAATGTGAAATTGTTGTATAAAATACTAGATCCCCCTATATAATTTTAAATTTTTGAGATCACAGCAATGTATGTGATCATCAAACACACCCTGGGGGAAGTAAGACCATAATAATTGATGGATATTTGTGTTGATTTTACTGGTTGAATCTTCTATAGTAGAGCTAAAAAATACTGGCTCAATGGTCTTGGTTAGTGATGATGAAACACTGAGAATCCTCTTTCCTTAGCATTTCTGAGTAATGGGGGAAGTACTGTCACCACTTGTCTATATGACAACCCAGAGGTCACTAGTGCAACTGACCACCATCAGAAAAGGGCAAAATTGTGATTACCAGGGATCTCAATTGGCAGAAGACTTTTGCTGTGAGTATATGGCTTAAAAATATTTTAATCTAGAAAAAAATCTTATTTTGGCTATTATGCCAGGCATTGCACCTAAAATTGAGCTAGAAAATTAAAGCCTGCCCTCTTGAAACTGTCCCTATTTGATGAGAACATATTCTACTAGAATGGTAAGAAATTCTAATTTATTTTACTCTAAAACAAATTTTTATGTGATAATAATAGTAAAGCAAAAGTTCTTCATAATACCTGAAAGAGGATTGGAATAAGTGACACTTTAGTTCCCTTAAGTATTTTAGGGCTGTTGAATGCTAACTATGTTTTCAACAAACTGTATTCCTGAAAGTAGCTGAAAGCCCAGAATTAGGAGACATGGGTTCTGATCTAGGTGCCCTCTGCCATGTTTAAATAAAACCATCCTCTCCAGAACTCTGTTTACTCACCTTTCTTTTTTAGTTCATTGGGACTTTCTGATTTCAAATGAGATCACAGATTTTAGAAAACATTTTGGAAAACTGGAAGTTTAAAACTGGATTTTACCTTCCCTATAAATTCATAACTTCATCTCAGAAATGCCTCCTGCAGATATATTTACATTAACTCCCAAATAATTGCAATTATTCTCATCGAGAACTCCACACTTTCAAGTTTTCTCATGCAGAAGCTGACTTGTCTCTTTTCTTGTACTTTTATACAAGGTGGGCAATTGATGAGCTTGCTTGCAAAGACCAAACTGGGAATAAAAATTGCAAGAGATAGTTCTTCCCCAATATCGCTTGTTTTCCTCAACTGATATTGAAGTAAAAAATTAATATGTTTGAATATATAGACATGAATATTTATCTCAAGACTTTTACACATAAAAATGGGTTTATGGTGGCTACAGTAAGACATAAAATACAAGCAAATAGCATACATTAAGAATATGGGGGGTGCAAGGATAGTTCAGTGGTAGAATTCTCATGGCAGGTGGGAGACCCGGGTTCAATTCCCAGCCCATGATCTTCCCCCAAACAAACACATAAGCAAACAAACAAACAAAAATTTAACAAATAGTGCTGCAATAATCGATACTTACATGGAAAAAGAATGAAATGTGACCTCACCCATGCAGCATACAAAAATAAAAAGAATATGAGAACAGGAAAAACAAGACAACATGGAAATTGAGATGAAACCTGTTACAGGAGTCCTATCTATGACTGTGATTTGAAACTTCCTACAGGCAAAATATACAGTTAGGAATGTCCATAAGACAAGTAATAAACCAAAAAGGTGGATAACATATTGCCTTTTTGATACTAACTTCATAAATAACTTCGGCAGAGATTTCTTATAATGAGAAAGGATGAAATATAATCTATAATTATTTAATATTTTGCATATACATTCTTATCTGTAGAGACACAAAGGAGATTTTCTTACTTGAGCTATATTTGTTCATAGATTTAAAGTTGGCTGCATGCCTTGTTTGGTTCAAGGGGTGCTGGAAATCTCCCTCCACAAAAGAACATTTCTTCTTACCATCTATCAGGTATCTTTCTTCACCAGATGGTTTTCTAAGAAATAGCTATGCCTGGGATGGGTCACACAGAAACGAGCTGATCACAGTGAAATTTCTCAATGTGTTTAAGGCTTAATTCTCTTGCTGTCTATTGCATTTTGTTTAAAACTTTAGTCAGATATGCTTTAAATTATATATTAATTATAACTGGGCAGTATTATCCAAAAGTGACATACAATTTCAATCCTTCTCTACAGCATTGCTGACTGTAGATGAAGTAACATTTTATTGTCAGGAAAGTTTAACCCAACTCAATTTCTCTGCACATTAACCAACTCAAGGGAATAATAGGGTCCTTGCATGGTAAGAGCAAAGACAACAATGGGAGATGGTTACAGAGAGTTTATCATAATGAAAAATCCATCAAATCACACCCGGTTTTCTGTTTCACTGACCAAAGTAATAAGGCCTGAAGAGTGTACATTTTGGGTTCTTTAACTTTCTCTAATAAATACTACAGAAAAATAAATCTTATTTTATTTCAAAAAGAATAATTCAGTTATGGTATAATTACATTAAGAGTTTTGTTTTTGATTCTGGTTTTGTTTTTGCTTTCTTTTTTTGGTCTTTTTCCCATGTTGTGATTTACTGCATTTTTTTCCTTTGGTCAATTAAATGCTGTGCTTACTGTCATGAATATGAATAGTCACTTATTTCAATTTCAACTGAAATGTAGAACTTACCACTTACCTTAAAATAGCAAGTGCCACTCCCTCACTCCAAGCATCATCATTCCAATGTTAACAACTGTGGAACAACATATAGTATAAGCATCCCTTTGGGATATGCACTAAATGTAAAGGGAATCTTCAACTGCTATTCTGGTGTCTAGCAATCAATTAAAATGCTCACTTTCTTTCTGTAATGAAGTAGGGAGGTATCATTCATTAGGAACAGAATTTGTCAAATAACTCTAAAAAGCCAGTTTATTTGTATTCAAGTTATACATTTGTATTTTAAAAACTGGTAGAAAATAATTATGGGACAGTCTATACATAGCAGGTGCTCAAAATTATCTATGGTTTATAATGATAATTATAATGATAGCAATAATGAAAGGCAAGAACAAGAGAGCTTCAGTACTGAGACATGTTGACTATCACTTGAACAAGTTGTCCCAATTTACAAACAATGAAATTAAGAGACAGTGAATGCATTGACTAGCCCAAAGTCATGGTTACTGCAAATACTGCTTGTACACTCATCAAACCATGAGTACTTTCACTCATTTAAGGCATACAGAATTTGTCAAGCAACACCCATGTTCCCAGAATTAAATAAGATATTGAAGGATATTTTTGAAAAATGAGGCAAAATAATGATTTATGTTAGTTTAGTAAGGGTAAGACACAGGTCAGGACAGAAGCTGTCTAAGTATGAATGCCAGGTCTATAATTCACTAGTAGTATGGTGAAGAGAAATGTATGTCAACCCACTAAGTCTCCAGTTTCCTTATCTATAAAATGGGAACAAATCTGTTGCCATCATAAGGTTATTGTATAGATTAAATCAGGTACCTTATGGAAAGGGCTTCCTCAAATATCAGATAAAAGCATCAAAAGATGAGCAAAACAAAAATAATAAGTGTTAAAGATTTTGGTATATAGCCTAAGTACAATGGGTAACCATTGAAGTATTTTAATCAGATGAATGGTGTGCTCAAAACCAACCAACCAAAGGAAAAAGCCCTGTCTTTTCAATGTGAAAAAGAGAAATCTGAGTGTAGATGTGCTAGTTCAGATGATTTATAGAAACCAAAGTGAGAGCAGATATCTGGCACTTGGATTGGTTGGATAAAATTGGGTTTGGAGAAGGAAAGATCAGAAAGACATTTGGGAAATAAATAGCAGAAAGATATTTGGGAAGTAACACATCTTGGAATTGGTGATGAAAACTTTGAATCAAATATCCCTGAATTTTCTGTGTCTGTGAATGTTTTTCCTTCTCTCCTTTCTCAGGAATAGTTTTACCCAGAAAAAAAAAAGAAGAGATTTTCCATGATGCCATCTAGGGCAATTGGCTTGCAAGGGATGCCGGTATCTTTTCATTCCCTACCCACAATAGACCTTTCTTCTTTGAGACCCAAAGAAGTGTTATATCCAAATATAATGCTGATGGGGAAATAAGGACCTCTCTGGAAGGACATGGCGTGTACACCTTAGGAGAGGTGGGATATTGCTAATGATCATAACCAGGGTCCAGGAATATGCCTGGCAATGGATTTAAAGAATGTTGACCAGAGGTGGTTTTCTCATGAAGTAACATTAACAGAGGCTAATGATCAATATTGAGATGTGAGACCATCCCTACACACTGTAAAGGAAAGAGTCCAAAAGCTCAGGGAAATGAGAATGTTGGAGTGGGTTAATTATACACAACTGTTCAACCATCAATTAAACCTGTGGTTCTCCTATCTTTTGTATTCAGCACCCCTTTACACTCTTTAAACTGATAAAAACGTAAATATTTATTTATTTATTTATTTAAAAGAAGAAGATCTGAGTTTTGCCCATTCAATAATTGGATAAAGGAATACCAATATGGATTATAATATATTTTCCTGCTTCAAAAGATAATTAAGTATACACAAATTAAGAGGAAACCCTTGAGAAATTATATTTGTGAAAATGACCCCATTTGTGTGTAAGCCATATTGGAAATATTGTATCCACTTTGATACTTAATTTTTATCAGTTCTATGAATTGGTATATAGTTGAAATACATATATATGTATATATACTTATAACTTCATTATTTTTTATTTTATTTTTCAAGATTGATTCCAATCACATGCTTTATTATAATATATAAGAAAATGCTAATATGGTTATCCTTGTATATTAACAGACATATTCCTTATCTCAATTTTCACTGAATAATAAAGACCTTGTGAATTTTTGTACAATTCTAATTTATAAAATGGCTTCTTTTTTCAAGGCAGGAGGCTAGAAAGGCAGTATGACAAGTGAATAAGAATAAAAATAAAAATAAACATTTTATCCTTTTCAGGAGTCAATTTTCCTTTGCATGTTTGATCTGCAGTATACCACAAACTACGTATGCAAATGTCTGAGGGCCAGGTTTCTAGAGATAATCTGTGTCCTAATCATGCCCTCTTCCAGCTGCTACTTTCTCAGCTCCAGCTTGTTGGCATTGGCAGAAGGACTTTCTCAGTTCTCATACATGAGTGACTGAACAAGTGAAATTATTTTTGACCAACTTTACTATTTTAGTTTCATTTTAGATTTTAGATCAAATGATTTTAGATCAAAGATCATACATAGAAATAAGTCTGGGTTAGTGGCGTCTTCCCGTTCAGAGTCCTGGTTCTTTGTGCTGAGGTCCTGAGACTATGGTCTGCAAAAACAGGTGGGGGGCCAAGATGGCGGCTTAGCAATGTGCGCATTTTAGTTCATCCTCCAGAATAACTACTAGATAACCAGAAACAATACAGAACAGCTCCCGGAACCACGATAGTGACCGAACACACAGCACGCCCAGGACTGGAGCAGCTAGATCAACGGAAAATCTTCGGATCTGTGAGTTCCCCAAAGCCCCGGTGGCTGGTTCCTGGCGCCCCTCCCCCATAGGTGGCTTCTCGGAGAGAAAGGAAACAGTAGGGGGGACTGAGTCCAATCAAGCACCAATTGCGGCATTAATAAACAAATTCTGATTACTAAAAATAGGCCCCCAGCTCACGCAAAACTGGGCAAGTCAGAAGTCGCTTATTGGGCTAACCGAAAAAGAGGAAAGGGGACAAAAACGGGGGTTTTCGCGGCAGTTTCTACGGAGACTTGGCAGCCTCTGGATTCAGCGGAGGGACTTCTCGGGCTGCAACTGCCCCACACACAGGCAGAAACAGACTGCTCTCAGGGCTGTCTCCCACATGCGCCTTCCCCAGGGGAGCGGTGAAGCCCAACTTAGGTGGAATCCCTCTCTCAAGGAACACAGACCCCAGGGCTTGGCAAATTGAAGCCATTAAAACCAGCCTACAACCTCTCCTCTGTCTCGACCACGCCCCCAGCAGGGAGAGCCTTCCAAAGTTAAAGGAGACACGACATCTTTTGCTGGTGGGACCTGCAGGCAGACAAGCGCCACCTACTGGGCAGGATAAGAAAAACAGAACCCAGAGACTTCACAGGAAAGTCTTTCAACCTACTGGGTCTCACCCTCAGGGAAAACTGACACAGGTGAC